>VYZW01014342.1:2588-39307 GCA_013401315.1 Balaeniceps rex | reverse complement strand
GGGCTTCCCCGGCCGCGGGCTGCCGGCCCCTCCTCTCGGCTGCGGTGCTGCTGCTCGGGAGACGGGGTGATTTTCTTTTTTTTTTTTAATTTATTTATTCTCTCCTGGATTTTAGCCTCCGCGGCTTGTGGCGAGGGATCCTGTCGTTGAAGGTGCCGGACTGCTCTTTGAAGGGACGCTTTTAATCTGTGGTCGTAGTTAAAGGGGAAAGGGGGAGCTGAGCTTAGGGAGCAGCTCGGGTTTCCACCGGGGCACCGTGGGGAGCGGCGATCCCGCAAACGCGGACGGGAGAGCTCGGCTTCGAGCCCGGCGCGATGGACTTGGTGCTGCCCTGCCAGATGCGCACGGAGAGCAAGGAAGCGAGAGAGATCTAAGTTTTCTTGGATTTTCTTGTCTTAGGTTCGCTTTTCGGGAGCGGAGGGGAGGGGAGGAGGGCGCAGAACGGCTCCCGACGGCCCCCTCCTCACCCCACCCCGGAGCCGTGTGCCAGTGCAGGGGGACAGGGGCGGCGAGCGAGGCGAGGGGATAGGCGCTGGGTTTTGCATGCCAGCACCCGGGGCTCCGTGTGCCCCCCACCCGTGATCGCGCCTGAAGGCGCCGGGAGCTCCTCCGCGTCCGGGCGCGGGCGCGCGGCAGGGACTCCCCCGCCCCGCGTTGCCTTGGGGGAGGCCGGGGAGGGGGGGCCGCTCTTTCGGGACGGGCTTACTAGCATGGAGCTGCGGTCGGAGCTGCCCAGCGTGCCCGCCGCGCCCCCCCCGGTGCCCCCCAGCTCGGTGGCGGCAGCGGCGGCGGCAGCGGCGGCCACGCTGCCGGTGAGCGTAGCCGGGAGCTTGCTGCGGGCGCCGCCGCTGCTGCTGCGGGCGGCCGAGAAGTACCCGCGGACGCCCAAGTGCGCCCGTTGCCGCAACCACGGAGTGGTGTCGGCGCTGAAGGGCCACAAGCGGTACTGCCGCTGGAAGGACTGCATGTGCGCCAAGTGCACCCTCATCGCCGAGCGGCAGCGCGTCATGGCGGCCCAGGTGGCGCTGCGCCGCCAGCAGGCGCAGGAGGAGAACGAGGCCCGCGAGCTCCAGCTGCTCTACGGCACGGCCGAGGGGCTGGCCCTGGCGGCCGCCAACGGCATCATCCCGCCCCGACCCGCGTACGAGGTCTTCGGCTCCGTCTGCGCCGGGGGCGGCGGCGAGGGAGGCGCCGGCGCCTCAGGTAAGGCCGCGCTGTGCGCCCTCGGGGGGAGCCCGGGACTGGCGGGGGGGTCGGGTGGGGAAAGAGGCGGCGGGCGGGGGGCGGGGGAAGGCGCGGACCGCAGGCGGCATCCCCCGGCGGAGCGGGCGGGTGGCCCCGCCGACAGCCGGGGCGCTCCGCCGGTCCCGCCTGGGGCAGCCGCACTGACGGTCTCTCTCCTTCTCCCCCCGCCCCCCCCGCCCCGCAGAGTCCAAGATGCAGAAGTTCGAGCTCTTCCCCAAGACGCTGCTGCCGAGCCGCGCCGTCACGCCGCAGCAGGCGGGCGGGAAGCCCCTCTCCCCGGACGGCGAGTCCGTGCCAGGCACCTCCTCCCCAGAAGCTCGCCATGGCTCGGGCTCGGAGAACGGGGACGGCGAGTCCTTCCTAAGCTCGCCCGTCTCCAAGGGCCCGAAGGAGGGGGAGGAGAGCCCGGGCTCCATCAGCCCGCTGGGCTCAGACTCGGGCTCGGAGGCGGACAAGGATGAACAGGACCCGTCGCCCTCGGCCGGCGGCCGGCAGCGGACTCCCATCGACATCCTGACGCGCGTCTTCCCGGCGCACAAGCGCAGCGTGCTGGAGCTGGTGCTGCAGGGCTGCGGCGGGGACGTGGTACAGGCCATCGAGCAGATCCTCAACAACCGCGGCCCGGAGAAGGGGCCCGAGGAGGGCTGGGCTCGGGACGGTGCCTTGCAAGGCCTTCCGCCCACCCCCGCCGCCGCCGCCCACCACCGGCCCTTGATAGCCGGCGCCATGGCCCCCGCCATCGGCACGCTGGGCAGCCGCTCCGCCTTCTCCCCCCTGCAGCCCAACGCCACGCACTTCGGGGCCGAGGCCGGCGCCTACCCGCTGGGCACCCACCTGGGACTCAACCCCCTGCGCCTCGCCTACTCGGCGCACAGCCGGGGACTGGCCTTCATGACCCCCTACTCCACGGCCGGGCTGATGCCCACCCTCGGGTTCCGGCCGCCCGTGGACTACGCCTTCAGCGACCTCATGCGGGACCGCTCCGCTGTGCACAAGGAGCAGGTCTACTCCGGTGGGCTCTACGGGCCCATGGTCAACAACACCCCCGAGAAGCAATAGCGGGGGCGGCTTCCTAAAGCTCATCTGTGTAGAGGTAGCTAGGTAGGCACGGGTGGACGGACACAGGTGGCTTTCTCTCCCCTCTCCCCCGTACAGGCAAGGGTTGCGTACAGAGCCCGGCGTGGACAGACGTAGGTGTATTAAAACGGTGATAAAGGTGCACTTTCATTGTCCAGACATGAGTCACTCTTTGTTGCTCATGGCCATAAGCATGGATATCCTTGGTGCGTCGCGGGGTGTGTACACACACGCGCGTGTGCACACACACACACTCTTTCTCTCTTTCCCACACACGTACATATACATATGTATACTAGCAAGTGTATAATGTTATAAAATGGAAATCTAAGTTATTAATGTAACTCGTAGGTGAACTTGGTATTAACGTTAAGCTAAAGGTTAGACAGCTCATTGTAATACCACGCATATAGGTTAAACATATTGTCAAACTGAAAGCCTCTTCCTTCCCACCCCCAGAAATGTTACGATCTGTATATAACATTGGAAAGTAGATATATTTGTAACTGTCCGTAGGACCCCGGCGCCAATGGTGTATGATGGTTTAATAAGCCTCCTTCATTTGTGATCTGCAAGAAAATTGCTTTCTTGTTCCGATGTAGCAAACTTCTTGCTGTTTCTAACAGGTAATTCTGTGTTTCCATTTCATAGAAATAAATGTTATTTTCTATTAAAAAAAATCGGTCTTATAAATGACAAGTGGTATTTTATGAGACGGTGGAAGTGTGTTTGGGATATTAATTTGACAAGTACAGTCAATATTTAAAAGAGTTTATGCAGTTAGTGCAAACATGTTTACTACATTTTTATCGTGGTCAAACCGGATATTCTTCAGAAAATTTATAAATAAAAACGAAGCATACAAACCAGAGCAATTTCCTTATCAACCGAAATTGTCAAATACGTTTATTTCTGGTTCTGGTCTGTTTGTTATTTACGCCAGGGGAAAAAAAAAATCAGGGGTGTAAACTTAAGCAGGATTTTTTTTCCTTCGGTATCTTGCCGATTTTTGTCATATTTAGGAACTCTGGCATTATCGCCGGGAAGAAAAGCACGGTTAAAGCAAACACCCGCCTTGCCGACTGCGGGTTCTGTGGCAACGGAGAGGTACTTTTCCCTCGTATCTGAAATTTGAATGTGTATTTTAATTGTTTCTATATCAAGATAAGCAAAGGGATATATAATAATGACGGGTTTTCCGAAGACCGTGTTTGCGACAGGCGTGAATGAGTTAAGGCACCACAAGCTCAGTGCAGGAGATACGCGCAGAAAGATTTCGCTGGTTTACTTTTGGAGCTGTGTGTCCTTCCAAATCTTCCCCCTCATTTCAAGAGTAAAGGCTACACGGGTGGGTTGGGGTTTTTTTGTTTGTTTGTTGTTTGGTTTTTTTTTTCCCCCTTCTTTTTTTTTGGAAATGGTGTCCGACTATTCTTTGAGACCAAAAAGTAAGAAGGGGTTCCTCCCTCTATTTATTTCTTTATTGCGATGAGGCGGAGGGGCAGCGGGCGTGCCCCCCGCGCACCCCGAGAGGCCATCCTTCCGAAGGCCGGAGTGCGACTTTCTTATCGGTCCTGGGAGTGTTTGGCCCAGGAAAACTATTACTCACAAAGAACAAGTTCAGTGCATGGTTGAATTAAGACTGTAAAAGCTCCTAAAGTTGGTTGGTATGGAAACCTAATCCCACCGAACCGCTCCGTGGCACAGCTGGACTGTTTACTTTCTCACTTCAAATATAACTGTGTAAACATTGGCTCGGAGCTGGCAGCGCGGCTCCTACCAACCAGTCAATATACTGGTGGCTCTGGGAGGAGACGCGTCCCGCCGGAGCTGTTGAAAGAAGCCCTGGGGTAAAATCAAAGGACGGTGGCAAGTAAAATGCAATTCTTCCTTCCCTCGCGCAATTGATCAAGCTGGATACAATTTTAAGATTTTTCTTAAAAAAAAAAAGTAAGTAAATATTACAGATTACACCTAGGTAAATACTTTTGACCCTGGTCCATCCTGGGAGCAGCCAAATCAATATCACAAGGGAAACTTTATTTAAAGTCTCGTGTTCCAAGAGCGGGTGAAACTTAATATTACTACAATAAAACGGTTTAATAAAGAAGGGCTTTAATAGTGAGCTAATTTGATTGAGTTTCCTAATTCCACTTTAATTGGAAAAGGAGTTGTCTGTTTGGTTATAAAGTGCCAGGGTTATGTTAGACTGGAAAAAAAGATGGACTGAGCATCTGAATAAACTTTTTTCCTTTTTTCCTTTTTTTTTTTCTTTTTTCTTTTTTTTTCCGTTGGCAGCTGACTTTGTTCAGGATGGGTTTCCATATCTAGGATTATGAATGGGCTACAAAGAGCTGCTACTTAAAGAAATCAGGTCGCCACATTTCTCCCATTCTAGCCCTCTTGAGAAGGGCTTAGGAGCTGTTGATTTAACTCAGCTCCCCTTTTAATTATAAAAGCCATTCTTGTGTAGTTAGCCGAGCAGGACAATTTATCAGAATTGTTGCCGTGTCTTGGAGGTTAGCTTGAGCTTGGATTTATACAACCGACAATGGGGAACACGACGATTAACTTTCATATGGGTAGTTTAGGCTGTTAAATTGGGGGGAGTAGGAGCAGGGGGTAAGAGAATCTGATACATTGTCCCTAGTGAGGTAATTCCCGTAGATTAAAAAAAAAAAAAAATCCCTTGGGTTTGAAGCTGACTCGGAGGGGTTCGTGTACAGAAGCCTCTGGCAGAACATAAAATATTCAGGTCCCTTTTAGAGTAAAATAAAATGCTGTCACTTGAATAAAAATCCGCGGAACCGAGTATAAATTATTTGTAAAGCAGAGAGGCTGCGGGCGAGCGCTAGCAAACTTCCCTGTTAATTAAATCTTAATCCGTGGGTCGCAGGAAGCGGCGGAGCTGTAACAGCGGCTGCTGTACATACAGTGGGACACGTTCCGGAGTTATATTAACTGCACTGGTGTTTAATATGAATCAACCCTAATCCACAGCATAATAAAGATCAAATTAGACTAACCATTTAGTAGCGAAATGACATTCCTTCACCTAAAATGAACCTCTCGGCGCCCCGCTCGCTGCAAGGCTGCCTGCGCAGCCCGGCAAGGCGTGCCGGCGCCGGGGGCAGCGGCTCTGGGCTGGCCGCCGGGGCCAGGGCCGGGGCCGGCCGCCGCAGCCCACCGGGCTGAGCGAGGCCGGGAAGGGGAGGGGGGGTTGCTTTTACAGGCTGGCTGTTTTATTTTTAAGTCCGACGGGGGAGGCTCCGCTACCCTCCCACTCTTTTCCAGAGCCGCCTCTCCCCCACCCCCTCCGGCCTCGCTGCGCCCCCCGCAAGCCCGATTTGCTGCCGAGGCCCTGGAGATAAAGGGGACTCGGAGCGAGGTCGCTTCCCCTCCGGCTCCGGCCCTGCCTTTTGCTCCGCAGCAGCCCCCGGCGTGCGCCCCGCCGGCTGCCGGAGCCCCGCACGGCCCCTCCGCCGGGGCCGGGGGAGGAGACCGGCGGCTGGGGAGGGTGGCGGTGCCACCCCCGCGATGTCCCCCAGGCAGCCCGTCCCCAGGGCCCCCTCCAGCGCGGGCAGCGATGGTTTGTTTTGCTGGAGGCCGAGGAGCGAGTCCCGACCCCCCGGCCCAGCTCTCCCGCAGACCCGGGTGGGCTCCGGGTCCCGCCGCCGCGGCTGTCCCGGGACTTGATGCCCCGTTTCCCGGCCTAGAAACCGCCCCGCGGCCCGGCGCTGCCCCTGAAAGGCGGGAAGGGACTGGCCGGGGCGCGGCGGGGCGGCCCCGGGTGCCCCTGGCCGGGGCGGGCGGCCTTTGTGCCGGTGCCGCCGTCCCGCCGGCGCCGAGAAAACACAGCTGCCGCCGGTGCGGCCGGGCCCGCGGTGGCATCGCTGGGGCGAAAGCGGCTTTTACCCGTCCCACCGCCCTCCCGTCGCCCTCTGACATCTCTGCTCCGTCGTCCCCCGCGGCGGGTACGAGCCCAGGTATCTCCCTCTCCCGAGATGCTTTCATCGGTGGGAGCGCAGTGCCGGGCCAGGCGTTCCCAGGGCACTCGTGTCAGGCACACAAACTTCCCACGTCCTCCAGGCGAGGGGACACCTCTGCCTCCTCTAATCATGCGGGCATCCCCTCTGTGTTGTCATAACATCCCCATGGCAACTGCAGCAATTACTTCTACGCCAGAACAACAATAGGAAAGTATTTAATATATTTAAATGTGGTTGAGCGGGTGGAAAAAACGAGGAGGAGCAGCTCCATCGGACGAGCCGGCGAAGCGCGGCTGCGGGCTGCCGCTGCCTCGGAACCCCGCTCCCAGCTCCCGCCGCCTTCGGGGGCTTCCGCCCACCCGCGGGAACAGCAGCAGTTCTGGAGCTCAACAGGCGGAACCGAGCGGCGCATGAAGAGTTACAAGGGGAGCGGGACGGGCTGTTGTACTGTTTTCTGCTGCTTCTAGCATCAGTTAAGGCGCGAGAAAATTCATTCCGATTTCCATCTCCCCGTCTCACCCTGTTGCGAAAATTATTTTTGCCCTGTTACTGTTCCTTTCCAGTTTTGTCTTTATTTTTCTCTACCATTTTATTAGGGGAAAAAAAAAAGAAGAAAACCCACTCTTGGGCATAAGTTCAAAAACCAGAAATAAAACCCACTCTTGGGCGTAAGTTCAAAAACCAGAAATAAAACCCACATAAAAGTCCTAAAATTGCACAATGTTTTTTCGCTTCCATCTCCAAAATGAGCTTCTCATTCGAGAAAAAAAAAGAAAAAAAACCAACAAAAAAAAGATAAAATTAATTTTAACAGTCTTTTTAATCTAAAAACTATCCCCTTGCAGCCAGTACCCCTCATTTCTATGTTATTAAGGAATCTAATAGTCAGTGGAAGAGGTGCTCCTGACCCAAGATGCCAAGCCCACTGCCGGGGCAGCGGAGGATGCCCACTGCGATCTGCCACCGCCACTGTTCCCCGGGAGCGGCCGGGACTCGGCCAGTGGAGCCCCGGGAGCTGGGCAACCCCCGTGGCCTTGAATTCACCGCTAAATTGTGTGCCTGGTTCCTGGATTTGGTGGAAATTATTGAGGGCGGTGGGAAAGGAGGGTGTGCTGTTGATGCAGGGGAAGTGGTGTTAATGCGAGGGACGTGGTCGGGGTGGGAAAAGGTTAAAAGGTGTGGGGGATGAGCTGGCTAACATGCTACAAGGTGATGTAGCTGGAGAAGGTAGGTTTTCAAGGAAGTCCAGTGTTGGACAATGCTGAAGGTGAAAGAAGTGGGGAGGGAAGGGGTGAATTCCAGCACAGAAGAGCAGGGCAAGGGGCTGACGGGTCTTAGGCTCACAAGAGCTAACGGAGAACTCGGATGCAGTAGTAAGGGCTGTGGAAATACTTAGGAATCACTAAAATAAGATCTTGGAGCCTGTATGACAAGACTGCAATGAAAGCAGTGCGTCACTCACTGGGTGCTGAGTTTGAAGGACAGCCATATTAATGAAAAGTATAAGGCAGTTCCTTGGACTGTATTAAAAGTCTATTACAACATGCCTTTCCTGAGGGAGCCTTCTTAAACTCTGCGCAGGCTGAGTAAGGAGGTACTATGTGGCAGGACTTACATTTTGAAGGAAACTATGACAAACTCTTAATTTCAGATATAGTAATACCGGGTGCAGTACAGAGATCAGGACATTCAATTACATGCACGCTCATAATACAGGCCAAGGGCTGAGCAAGTGGCCATCAGTGTAAAATGGTGATGGGTGTTTTTACAGTGACTCATCGATTGTTCATGTGGAAGCAAGTACATCAAGAGAGATGAAAATGCTTAAAGACAAGAAGACATTACTGATAGTTCTAACTGCAACAGGCCATTTGCTAACCGTTTCTAGCCATAACAAAGTCTGAGGCCTGCTCTATCCAAATGCTAGTGTAAACGTGTGTTTGTCTTTACCCCAGGTGTGAATTTGGCAGATGTGGACAAGGGCATGATGAGACACCTTCCCCGGGGGATAATTCTGTTTGGAATGTTGTTTTGTGCAGTATTGGATTTACCTGTATGTGGGAGCTANGGGGACCGGGATGGGGACGGGGAGGGGGGGAACATTGCTTCCTGACAACCTGTTTTGGTGGTCCAGAAGAGCAAAATCTTGTCATATACCAATTTGTGGGTTAATTTTCTGTAAGAGATGGTGATATGTGGGGTACGTTCTGATTCCTGACTTCACACAGAAGCTCTGCCTAAATGAACTCCATAATGCAGATCTGTGAGGGGTAAGGATGAATCCTTTGGCATGTTCTCAATGTGGGTATACTTGTAGCTAGTATGGATTTGGAGGTTTTTTTTCTGTCTTATATTCCCTCCTTTCTTGTTTTGGATCTTATTAATGTGCTGTAAAGCTTCTAAGAGTTATGCTAAAGGTTGTTTCTGCATAGTTAAATTTTTTTCCCCAATACATGAATGGATGGATGAAAAATGACTGGGTAAAAGCATAGATGAATTTCAGAAAAAGATGTAGAAATCCACTGAAAGCAGGTTACTCAAAGTCTTATTGCCCATCAATAATTACAAATCTGCTATGCATATCTTCAGAAAGTAGTTGACCATTTAACTGGGCAAATATAATAGATGGGCAGGATCTGTACAAATTGGAGTAGGTTTGTGACAGCAGGGCAGGCTCCTGGGAGGCAGAGGGAAATGGAAAGGAAACCAGAAAGAGAGAGTGGATCTTTTCGTGTGGTCTGACAGGCAGATGGAAAGCATGAATTACAAAGGCTTTTAAAAAGATCTGCTTGGGGTTTATGTTTACAGAGAGATTTAACAAGACTGGCTGGCCTTAAAATGCTGAGGTCATTGCTAAAATCAGATGTTTGGAAGTGAAATGGGGTACTAGCCCTGGACCAGAATATAAGAGGGGTTCACAGAGATTCAACAAGAGAGGAGCAGGGCCAGCAAGGCAGGGTCCCTGTAAACCATTCAGCAGATCCAGAAAAGGGCTTAAAGGTCGGAGGAGGGAGGAGGGTATGACCCCTGCTGAAGGGAGCTGGATCCAGAGACTGTGAGCTTCTACCAAGAGTAGCAACGGCAGCATGAGGAGACAGTCAGAATGAGCTTGGATTTGTGTAGCAGGGACTTACTGATGAAACAGCTTTACAGGGAACAAAGGTATCAAAATGTTACCTCACTTTCTTGTAAGTGGGATATGGGATATTGATTTCCTCTCATGGCTTGGGGAAGCCAGTGGTTTACCTTGGGTAGAATCTATGGATTTCCTCAGTTTTCTAAATCTCCTGCTTGAAAGGTTAGCCATAGATATTTACAGCCAAATGAATGGGGCAAATAGTGGAGATTATAATTTAAAGAGCCTTTGCTTTGTAAGGGGAGAGTCAGATATCTTATACTGGTTAGGAGAATCTAATTAAGGACCTGTTCAATAGGAGTAAATGGCAAACGATCAGGCGCACAGAAGATGGACTAAAACTGCAGTGCTCAGTCCAATGTGCTAGAATGAAGCTACAAGATGCCTGGCTTTCTCTGCTTAGAGAGATGAATTATGTTTAATTTTTCTAATCATTCTTTTTATCCACATAATGAAGCTTTACTTTGACACAGAGAAAATAATCCTAATGCAGTGGGGCCGAGAGTGGGAAAATGCTCCAGTAGATTTGGCAGGCAAAACATGGCCCCAGCCCTTCACTAACATCCGTACCTTCTTCATGAAAGCTTCGCCTTGAACAGTAGGGATTAGAGAGGTGTTTTCAGGGTCCCTTCCCTACAAGAATTACTTTATAGCCTTCTTCCTGTTCAATGGGTGAAAAGGATCGCAAAACACCCGTTGAATTTCTTTTTTCAGATCCGTTGGAAAATATCTTAGAACATAAGAATAAGTAGTAGTATAAGACTTGCTGGATTTGGGGGAAGATTAATCCGTCATGCGGCTTACAAGAATAACCTGTTGCCCAGAGTATACCAGAAGAATGAGTTAACCCAACTCTAATTTACTGGGAGTGTAATGGTATCAAAATCTTCAGGATGTACCCCACCCCCATGGCAGACAGTCAGAGAAGCTGGCAAAGACATATGATACATTTCACCATTATTGAGTTATTTCCTAAGTGTTACATGAAAGTGCCTATGGATTCTGATGCCAGGCTGAAATGTATGTTAACTGGACCACTGGGATACTGTGCATCTTTCACTTTACCTTCCTAATTTCCCTCCTGGGAGAGGGCTCAGCTGTTTTTCAGTGTCTAGTACCTTGGTCACCGAAAGAAGAACTTGCTTTATCTTGGCAAGCAAGGATATGTACATCCTTGATCTGGAAAGGGCTTGAAACTTGTGTGAGATGAGGATGGCAACATGCTTGGCAAGCAGGTTTGTTTTAACTGTAGAGCAGGGCTGGCAAAATGGTGTACTTGGCTCTTTAGTGGGAAATGGCCCTATTAAGCTGGAAGTCTGTGGCGATGGAGGCAATGAGTGATAGATGTGTTCTTAAAAGCAGGGCCGACTGGGGAGCTGGGGCTATGCTGAGAGCCTTATCTCCTGTGTTATTTTATTCCTCATCACTGAAAATTCTAAGGAAAGTTAGTCCTGATTAGATGGGCTGAACTGAACAACAACAAATTATGTTCTATAAACTGTAAAAAGCTAAGACTGACCTGGTGAAGTCATTGGTAAAATGTCTGGTTTTCTTGGATGCCTCAGCAGGGTAGATGCTGCATCTGATGGATGTCGATGATATTGGGCAGAGGCACTCTCATTAAGAAATTGCCTGCTGGAACTCTCTCCAGCCATCTGGCATCCAAAATGCAACAGCAAAAAGGATCCTGTTGGTGATTTTCAGGAAGTGTTTTGCACAGAGCCATCTTTGTTGACTGTCTCTATTTTTTTGCAGATGTTTAGGGTGTCATGAATCTTTTTTTCCAACCTTAATTGAAACTCATGCTCCCCCAATCCAAGGATTAACTTTGTTATAACAGGAATGAAATTTGTATGAAATTTTTATCCTTAAGAGCATTTTTCGGTTTTAGGCAGATCCTCAGATCATATGTTAGATTTGAAATATTTGCAATTTTAACCCCCCGGACTACTGTTGTGCTTTTTAATTTTTTTTTTTCCTAATTCTGCATACAGATGACCTTTTTGACTGTTTTGTTCTTTGGGTTTCTGAGTATTGGTCCTCATTTTTGGAAAGAATAGGTTGTAGCAATTTTTTAAAGCTTTTGAAGCCTTTATGAGCAACAATAACAATGAAAATATTTTATTAGTGTATATCACCCTGGTTGGTGGTAATTGGGTTTTATTTTGCCACAGATGACAATGACTTAGTCTCTTTTCCTCTCAGTTTAATTTCTGGTGTAAGTGGGGCTCTCGGATGTTACACTCATAGATTCCGGACTCACTCGGGCAAGAGCCGTCTTTGATTCTTTATAGACCCAAGCACAGAATATTGTCTTGAAGCAAGGTGCACAGCACCGAAGTGTTTCCTGTGATACCAACATGCTGCTGGTGCTCAGTGGGTGTGAGCTCCTGATCTGTTCTGAGATTAATCTGAAAAATAAATGATTCTTGAAATAGGTATAATTGATGCTTCAGTTGAGTGTGGTACACTTGAAGTAAAGTATATTAACTTACATCAAGTCTTTTGAAAGGTACAATTATCCCTTATCTTTGCAGGTTGGTTTGTTTAACTTTCACTGGATTATTCTCATGGAATAAGAATGAGATATTGCTGTTGCAGAGGAGCACTGGGACCTTGTAAATGAAGGAAGCTGTGGGGTTTTGTAGTGAAAACTGCACATGGGTCTCAGAAGATTTGGTTTATGTACTAAATTCTGCTGCTGGTTTACCAACACCGTGTGACCTTGAGCTACTCAAAACAATTTATATATATTTTTTTAAAGTGACTACTAATATTGATTGTCTCCAGTTTCAGTATGAGACACACAAGGCTTGAATTGCAGACTTTTGTACTACTTGAGTATTTAATTTTAATAAGGATCCTAATTAAGCATGCAATCTCTGTTGCAGGAAAGCTCTCCTGGACTCTGTCTTCATTCATTAAAATGTGTCAAATACCTCAGAGTTTAGAGCAGAGCTCTAACAATGGCAAAAGAGACCCTATGTCCTGAATATATACTAACATGTGCCAAAGAATATGCTTGTTAATAAGTACTTGTTCAGTGATAAAGTATAGCAACAAGGGGTTATATATTTCCTCACTTCCAGCTACACGAGCAGAGCCCCTGACTTCACTCAGGAAGCTATACTATTGTGAGACATGGAAAAGTAAAATACCCTCTGCTTTATAATAAGTCATTCCAGCTCTGTCTAATTAACACTTCTTAGTGTTAATTGTAACCCCCTGTTCTGTGTTTTTCAGGGACAATATTTCCCAAGTACTGCTGATGAAATGTCAGGCAGAGGTAATAATTTTGTTTTCGTCGCTATTATAACAGTGTGCCATAGATATAGTTATATACAGAGATACATGCCAATCAACCAACAGAGCAAACAAAATGAAGAAGTAAAAATCTTCTCCTTAGAGAGCTCCTTAGGCAGACAATGAATTATGAGCTCTCTGCCTAGAGAACTTGCAGTGAAAATGGCTATTCCTACTGGCATACCTCGCTGTGATTAAAAACAATGAATAATTTTAGGTGGCTTGTTTTATTAAATCAATAGACTTAACAGGATGGAGTGGTGCAGTACAAAAATACAAAACTTCTTTTTTTGCATAATCTGCAGAATCCTACAGGTGTCTAACATTAATGCTACAGAAATACCATTGGCCCCTATTTGCAGAACAGCATTTAATGAACAATAAAGACATTCATGTTGTTGGAAGGGGGAAAAGCCTGTTGGCTGTCCAGCAAACCTACCTGTCTTGGTTTTGTAGTCTGAAGGAAATGAAAAAGTACTCAAAGAAAGTGGCAACATGAGAAACATCACTCTGGTGTTGGCAACACTACAGAACTATCACAAAAGACAAGTAAGAAAATAAGGATATGGGGCCATCGTGTGTCACTGATGTTTAAGTAGGATTTTTCTTTTGGAAAGGGACTTAAAAATTGAAGGTGGAGTTTGTTCTGTGGCAAGAGAATGCAGAGCAGTTGCTGTCTCATACAAACAATCCTGTGGATGACAGTAGGGCGGAAAGTATCTGTGATGGCTTAGTATTTTATGAGAAGGTGAAAGTGAGAGAGAGACCTGACTGAAGATAAAACCAAAAAAACCCAGACAACACCCCATGATGAAACATGGGAAAAAAATAGCAATATGTGAATGCTAACTGTAAGATGAAAATACAATGTCCAATAATTTCAGCCACATGCTGTACAATTAAATTATCACGCATTTTACCCCCCCCCCTTTTTTTTTTTAAATGGAAACAGGATCCTAAATTTAGGCCTAGACCTAGTCTTTCAAATATTACAAATTTCTCCATGCCACCTAATGTAACACTTGAACTTGCAGAAGACTTAATGGCCCAGTGAAACGTCTGGAAGTGCTTTGACATGTTACTCTCAGGAGACCACTGGTGTTTATAGCCTGGTGACTATTTTGTAGAGTTTCAGGCTATATTCCTAAACATCAGGGAGGAGGGAGGGGAAAGGCTGAAATTCTCTTTCTCTGGATTGAGACTGATATAACTAAAGGGAAAATTTCAACACAATATTTCTTACCTACATTGTAATGCATTGAATTGCTTATGAAGTACAGACTACTTTAGAGGATTGCAAAAAACCCCACAGCATTTGATTTTTTTTTTTTTTTGCATAGCCCACATGACTTGCTTTATCACTATAGACTTTTGCTTTATCTCTAAAGAAATTAACTTTTTGGTTCCTTTTGGCCCGCCAGCTTGGTTTCTCAGCGTTGTGGTTATTCTATGGCTGTGTTATCATGTAATGAAATAGGTCATCGAAAAGCTTACCTACAGGTAGGGAACAATGAGTGTCCTCTGAAAAAGGAAAGCACTGTTAAATGCTCGTATGTTACAGAAGAAGGTGGTGTTCTACATGTCTAATAATATCAGGTCTAGACACTTTGTCAGTATTTTTTTTTTCCTTTACATGAAATAATGATGGTAACTTTGACTCAATCACTTCTCAATGCTTAAAATACTTAACTGGCTTCTTTTGTTTGTCAGAATGCCATAGAATCATAGAATCATTAAGGTTGGAAAGGACCTCTAAGATCATCTAGTCCAACCGTCAACCCAACACCACCATGCCTACTATACCATGTCCCAAAGTGCCATGTCTACATGTTTTTTGAACACCTGCAGGGATGGTGACTCCACCACCTCTCTGGGCAGCCTGTTCCAATGCTAAACCACTCTTTCAGTAAAGAAATCTTTCCTGATATCCAATCTAAACTTCCCCTGATGCAACTTGAGGCCATTGCCTCTCATCCTATCACTTCTTACTTGGGAGAAGAGACCAACACCCACCTCACTACACCCTCCTTTCAGGCAGTTGTAGAGGGCGATGAGGTCTCCCCTCAGCCTCCTCTTCTCCAGGCTGAACAACCCCAGGTCCGTCAGCCTCTCCTCACAAGACGTGTGCTCCAGACCCTTCCCCAGCTTCGCTGCCCTTCTCTGGACACGCTCCAGCACCTCAATGTCCTTCTTGGAGTGAGGGGCCCAAAACTGAACACTGCACTCGAGGTGCGGCCTCACCAGTGCCAAGTACAGGGGCATGATCACTTCCCTACTCCTGCTGACCACACTGTTCCTGATACAAGCCAGGATGCTGTTGGCTGCCTTGGCCACCTGGGCACACTGCTGGCTCATGTTCAGCCAGCTGTCAACCAGCACCCCCAGGTCCTTTTCCACCAGGCAGCTTTCCAGCCACTCTTCCCCAAGCCTGTAGCATTGCATGGGGTTGTTGTGACTGAAGTGCAGGACCTGGCACTTGGCCTTGTTAAACCTTATAAAATTGACCTCGGCCCATCGATCCAGTCTGTCCAGATCCCTCTGCAGAGCCTTCCTACCCTCAAGCAGATCAACACTCCCGCCCAACTTGGTGTTGTCTGCAAACTTACTGAGGGTGCACTTGATCCCCTCATCCAGATCATTGATAAAGATACTAAACAAGGCTGGCCCCCATCATTCCTACGTTCTAAATTTCTCACCATTGAGTTTTGTGGCATTGTTTAATTATCTTGCTGGAACAAAAAGGAAACGTGAAGCACATATATGAGGCAGGAGAAGCATGAAGCTGAGGTACAACAGCTTGTTTAAGCTGGAGTGCCTACTTCTGAGGAAGAGAAAGGTCTGGAGGGAAAAGGGAAAATGGTGGCAGGTCATTCACCAGGGGTGTGTGCATGTTAGTTACCTGGGACATGGACAGCCCCTCTGCAGACACTTGCCTCACTAGAGGACCCAGCTTGGCCCAGCTGGGTTGGGGGCCCGTTTGCATCTGCACTCTGGGAGGTGGATACATGGGGCGGTGGCGCGTGGACAGTCAGTATGGCTCTTGGGAGGTGCCGTGCTTTTTGGACAAGATGAAGGCCAAGCCTTGAATGCCTGCCAGCCTTTAAAAATCCCATGGCACTCCCCATGAGAACAGGAGGCAAAGCCAACCTGTGAGCAGGGCCGTAGCCATGGCCTCGGCAGGCAGCTGCGTCAGGCAGCGCTGTGGGGCCCTGGACGGGCTCCTGCCTCTCCTCAGCACGCTGAGGGGCAGTGGGAGCGGCCATGGGGCCGTGGATGACAGGTTTGTCTCCATCTGTCTCTGAGGGAGTTTTTCTTGGTGAATGGTGCCCATTTCTCCTCCCTGCCTTGATTGTCTGCTCGCAGTAACAACCAGCTTGGCTGCACCTGACCAGCGTCCCCTTTGGATAAGGGGCAGCCATAGGTTTCCCAAGCAGTCTCCCCATGCCTCCTTCCTGGTCCAGCAACCCATCCCTGGTCCCAAGGTTGAGGTATACCTGCACCCCCTGCTCAGTCTCTTGGAGGACTGACTGCAGTGCCATGGCCGAGGTAGTGGTTTTATTTGGCCTCTCCCCATGTCCTGAGTGAAACAAGATGGCGGTGAGGAGGCCCTGGGCCTCCTGCTCCCTTAGGGCCTCTTGCTGCAAAGAGAATCTTCCACCTGGATTAAATTAGCCTTTGCAGCCTGAAGAACCCACTCCGTCCCCTCATGAGTGTCTGGTTTATGTTCATGTGTGTTGCTTCACTTCTAGCTTCTGTTAAGCAATTTCGGTTAAACAAATGCATGATTTCTTCACAGTGTTGTAGAAGTGCGCTGGGGGAGTTTGACAGCAGCTGGGACAGCGGACGTTGCCTGGACCAGACACAGAAGAGCTGGTGAAAACAAGGTGTGAGGATCTTTTTACCTGAAGTTTTGGGATGCTGTTGGCATACTGTTGACTTAATACTTTTAAGCACTGTCAGGCACACCTATTGAATCTGAGCTAAGACAAGCCTGGTAACAGGCACTGACTCTTACCATATTAAATTACATTGCTAATTTTTATTTTCATTTTCATGTTCTTTTGTGAAAACTGCTGAAACCAGTATGGGATATTGCCCATGTCTTTATGCAATATGTTTTTGAGAGGCTCTATAACCAAATGGTAAATTCACAAATTCTTGCAACCATGTGTGAATAGTCCTGGCTGAATTCAGTGACAGTAGTCTCTCTGTGTGTATATGTACACATACATATATATGTCAGTGTATGCACATATTTCTATATATCTATCTTACCCTTGTGAATTCATTTACCATTTGTAGTTTCTTTAACAATTAAGTTTTTTAACTCAGCAGTTGACTCTGCATCATGTCACGCATGCTGACCATGTGCTGATTTAAGGTTGAGGATAATTTAGCAGGGGTGCTGATTATGGCAAACTTATTCTCAGGAGATCAATGAGCAATGGGTGTTTTGTGACGAAGTTTGTTTTGTGTAGATTAGAAAGGTAACGATACATATGAGAGATTAGAATGTGACATTAAGACCAAAACCAACATGAGAACTAGCTCTGTGAAATCCACACTGCAAAGGTAAGATATGAAATCAGGTAGTAGACCACATGGCTCTGTATCTGAGATCCAATTTTAAACTTGAAATACCAAAGGCAGTATGCTAGACCTGAGCTTGTGAACTCCTATCTGTGTTATTTTATGCATGTGAATTGTCTCAGTGACTTTCATACCAACACATTTCCCATATCTTTGAAGATTTTGCAGTCTATGTAATACAGGACTGTTTTTTCTGTGTGCCTTGGTCAGCTCCAAGCATTCACCAAAAATACAGTAATAACATGTTAGAACTCACTTTGTTTGAAATTTGTTTCATATTGATGTTGAAAAGCAGGTGAGTGCTAGCATAATAAATATGCTGCTTGAACATGGAAAGACTAGTACTATAGTCACTTCAGCATAGTAGAATTGCTACTCAAGAGGAAAGTAATTACAGTTAAGAAAAATACAGCTAAGAAAAAGTGTGTGGTGTTTTCTTTTTTTTTTTTTTAAGCTCTCGTGGGACATCTCATGTTATTTTACTGACCTCAATGAAGACCTGAGAACCATACAATAAAAGTCACTATTCTCAGTTTTCTTGCACCCTTCATCCAGCTCTTTCTTGATGACCAAGCAGGTTTATATGTCAATGGTTCCTTATCCTCCCAGAAGTGTACCCTGGTATATGAACAAGGAATTGCAAAAGGGATGCACAATATACTTATTGAATTTCATCTTATTAATTGGAACTCTGTCAAAATGAAAGCCGACTTATTTAGGGGGAATAATTCCTCACTGAGGAAAAATAATAGTTTTGGCAGGCCATGTAATACATGTCTCAGGGTTATCTACCAATAACTTGAAAAAGTAATGTGGCCATGATTGGTATAAAATAGTTATTGGGCGTATCTGGTCCATATAAGTTATCTATTCTGAATTAAGTCAAAGTTGAAAGTCATCTCAAATCACGTGTTTGTCTTCATCTTTCCATCACACTTTTATTGTTTTAAAAAGTAATTTTCTGTATTGTTTTTACAAATATTTTTCTCTTTCCTCCCTTTATGAAAGAATTGCAAAAATAGGAAACTCCATTCTCAGAAAACACCATCTAAAAAGGAAGGCCGAAATCAAAGAAAAAAAATTTAATAGAATCATAGAATGGTTTGGGTTGGAAGGGACATTTAAAGGTCATCTAGTCCAACCCCCCTGCAATGAGCAGGGACATCTTCAACTAGATCAGGTTGCTCAGAGCCCCATCCAACCTGACCTTGAATGTTTCCAGGGACGGGGCATCTACCACCTCTCTGGGCAACCTGTTCCAGTGTTTCACCACCCTCATTGTAAAAAATTTCTTCCTTATATCTAGTCTGAATCTACCTTCTTTTAGTTCAAAACCATTACCCCTTGTCCAATTGCTGGAGGCCCTATTAAAAAGTCTGTCCCCATCTTTCTTATAAGCTCCCTTTAAAATTTCTTTAGATATTTCACAGTTCTGTAAGAGTGAGGTCCAAGGGAACCAAAACCCCAGAATTTTTGAGGAGTTTGGAGCTGAGCATTATAGTTCAGACCTTTCTTCTTTTTTTGTTTAATATTATAGCTGTTATCCAGTGTTTAGTTCTTTTTTTTTAAATATCATTGGCATGAAAATATTCTAGCTAGAAGACTGCATGTCATGTTTTGGACAGAAAGCTTTTAAGGAGCACCTCATAATCTCACCAAAAGAAGGGATTTATTTTTTTGTCCTTCTATAGCAATACTATTTTCTCCTCCACCTAGTTTGTACTTTAATTGGCACATCTGTCTTTAACAGAATCTCTTCAGTAACTCTGTCCTTTGCTCTGGCTCTTAAACCTTCAGCCCTTCTCTCTAGGTTAGGTAGCAGATGCCTGTGACTGCATGTGATATACTTTTCAAAGTGCCTTCTACCTAATTGCCATTAAAATCCCTTTGGAAAAAAAATCCACTAGGCACTGTTTCTTCAGCATGTTTTTTTTCCTGAGATTTAGTTACCAAGGAGCGGTGCAGGATGCTTGAAAGAGCTCAGGAAGCAGCTTCTCTCCTGAGAGTGACTAAGAGATGATTAGGAGAATGCAGGACATTAGGAGAAACTACCACTATTACAAACCCAATCCTCTTTTTTTTAACAATCATGTCTAAAACTTTAAGGGTGCCTGCCACGCCTGCTGAGCTCTTGTTCAAATGTTGGTAGTGGAAGTGCAGAGGTTAAGAGGTGTCCCTCTCGCAAGCAAATGTAGAATAAAATGGCACTGTGGTTTGGGCACCTGATTGCAACTCAGAAGACTTTGTTTAAGCTTCCTGTTCTACCAAAGATCTCCTGTGGGCTCAAGGGGAGTTACCTGGCACTCAGGTGAAGTACCATTTCCTTCTCAGCCCAAACTTTCCTCACATACAGTAGCTGGTTAGAGTTTGAAAGAGAGAAACAAGAACAATTACCACATCTAACAAACAGGAACTGTCACTATTGGCCAAGGTTAGTGACTTATTGAATATCTTGTAGTACTGAAAGGATTTTTGTAAGATCTGACTCTTGGAGTCCTGGTGTTCCATGAGAACCTTGGATTTTGCTTTTAAGCAAACTTTTAGCCATTTGGTTGAGGAAGAAAAAAATGAAGTCATTCATCAACCATAAAGCCCTGATAAAATGAAGGGAATGACATAGCTATTGAAATGCTATGTTTAAAGCAGTCCAAGACTAGATCTGACTTGTTGTTTAGGAGTCCAGGTTGGCAGTACCAGGAGACAGGCTCATGCCAACTATCAGAAACTGAAAGCAGCTGGTGTCTCACACTGGATTCCAGGACCCCTAGTTTTAAATTTAAATAATTTATGTGGTTAATGAATAATAAATTTAATAGTAATGATTAAGGCAGCTGACTCCCTGTCCAGTTAAATGGTCACAGCCAACTGAAAAATGTGCGTGGTGCATACATGCTGCTCTCCTCCTCTAAGTTTGCATGCATTCATCCTCTGACAAGCTTGTTTAATGCTGTGGATGATTCACTTTGCCCTTAGACAGTGCTTCACCGTTTCCTGCCTCACACCTGGCTGCAGCAATGTGCTTGGTTAGAGGAGGGCCGCTAATTAATTTACAGTGTTTTGCTCTCTTGTGCAGTGAAGCTCCAGAAACCACAATTTTCCTCCCTAACTGCTGTGGAAGCTGATGTGTGGTTCCCTGCTGGCTTGTGTGCAGCTTTGCCTGCTCTGTGGCAGCTTCCTAGGCCAGGGTCTTCTGATCCCTTCAAGCTGTTAGCCCCAAAGTCCATCCCGGTGGGAGTTAGAACAGCTCAGCAGGTGTGTGCAGAGATGGGCAGTGCTGGCTTTGGAACAGGGTCCCTGCAGGGCTCTGGAACAAGAGGGAAAATTCCCCATCTCTTACCTTGCCCCTCCCTCCCACCCCTGCCATTCAGCCCATTTCCTCAATAGAGGCTTTGTGGAGTCTGCAGACCACAGAGCTTTTTTCTTCTTCCCCACCCTGCTCGTCCATTCCATCTGGTGTTTGTTTTCCTATGCTGCCTCTTGTTTGCTCTATTTGAATACTGTAAGAGTCTTGCGCTGGATGTTTTGACAAGTAGATGCTGTGTAGTATGGACCATGCAGCCTGGATAGGGGGCCTGCAGGCTCTAAGCTATGTTAACTTTTGCTGTTGTACAAAGGCTGAGATGTGCTGCTGCCTTGGGTTAAGGTCTTTGCACAAAGGGAGCCCAGACTGTCATGGGATATCACTCCTTTGTGGAGGACTGTCTATCTGATGGTAGGGAGGAGGTCCTGTGCTGTCTTTCTTCTGATGACAGCCAGGAACAAGACAGGGCTGACCTTGTACCTTTGTGATTCCAAGCTAGTTTGTTGTCCCACTGGCTGTGGGTGGCATAAATAGAAACATTTGGACACTGAGACAGTTGTTCCTGAATTACTCATGCAAGTGGGAAGCACATCAAGCCCTCTGCTTGTCCTTGTTATTATTGTTTATTTATTAATTAATTTATTAATTATTTTACTTTTGCTGATTGAGCAAAACTCCTGTTAAACTGCAAAAGCCTTGTGCAATTAACTGGATTGGAACCATTTGCTCCAGAATGTTTCTTAAAGGCTTCCAGCACAATGCTGATGGGATTTGCCTCCTCCCGTGTTTACACTAGTTTGTGAGGTAAGGAACCTCATTTTATTTTCTTCAGCCTTTCTCTGGAGCTCTTAGGAGGCAGTCAGTGGCAGAGCTTGTTCTTTGACACAGCTTCCAGTCAGGTTCAAAACATACCTTGGGTCATTACAGCAAAATGAGTTATCCCCAAGTTGCGTGTCTCAAGCTGGAACTGGTGAATTGAGGGCTTATACTTTGGGAAATTCCCTACACCTATCAGTTATGCATCTTGTCTGATGTGTTTTTATAGGACTATTCCCTCTTTCCCCAAAGAAGACCTAGTGGAAGTTTGCTCCTGACATGTTTGTTACAGGACTTGTTTGAGCAGTGTCTTGATTCTGCTGCCACTGTGTGGTCAAAACCGGTCTGGTGCTTCAGGTATTCCTGTTTCTTACCATGATTTGTGTGGAGCCAGCACAGTCCTGCATCCTACATGTGATTCGCCTCCATGCCACTGTAAACCAGGAGTAACTGCACTGAAATTAAAGGACTCTTTATTTGTGTAAGCGGCGCAGCCAGATGCACCTGCAGCAATAAGGGTCCATTGTGCTGACTAGGTGTTAGGCTAGGAAAAAACAACAAACAGGCCCTAAATCAGTTTATAATTTGATACTATGACCATATGTAACAGGTAAATAAAACTGACCCAGCAAGGATAAACCTTCTCATAGACATGTGCTTGAAGTCAGGGCCTTGATGAATAGCTGCTGTTGACTGAGCTGTTTGAAATATAAGCAAAAAGGGAAGACTGTTAGTGGGATTTCACTAATCTCAGTTGTGGTAATTTCCACAACTCGTATGCACCCCAAGATGATGGCTTCTCCCTGTGTTTTTAAGGTTCAAAAGTTATAGACCTCTTGCAGCCTTGCACATTGTTGAGGTTTCAGGCACATTACAGAAGCTTTGCTATTCAGCAGTAAAGCGCTGTAACAAATAATCAAATACAGGTGTACTTAACAAGAAAAAAAGCTTATATTAGCTTTGCTTTTTAGAAAATAATATGGTAATCGTTTATGTTTTGCCAGTTCGGTAATATCCAGGAGGTTTCTCAGTCATTAACTCACTTGAGTGAATTAGAAATGTTTTATTATAGTAATAAACAGTGATATGTCTTCAGGGACTTTCAAAGCAAGTAAAATAGAAAACGTAAATTACTCTGTGGTTTGGTTCTGCATTCCTTGCTCATTCAGGATTTTCACTGGCTTCAAGGAATGCAGGAGCAAGCCCCAAATATTTGTAAGGAAATCAGGGTGAAAAAAAATTTGCCTTGAGCCCAAAGATTTAAAAAAAAAGTAAAATGTCAGCACTAGAAATTGACAGAGGGAGAAAATTCCAGCTACTAAGGGAACAGCAGCTGAGAATGTCATGCAATACTTTTATTAACACAGTACAAAAGGCAATTTAAATAAATAAAAAGGTGTATTTCTGCAGTTTTCAGAAGTCCTTATTTAATTTAGGTAAAAACAAATATGCCACAAATGTTAAACTGACTCGCAATCATCTGATGACCTCAGATCCAGTCTTGGCTTTATACTCAACAGCAAGTCACATGTTCTCTCTCCTGTCTCCCGCTTTCTGTGTTGCTAAATCCACAGTGCTTTGGGGACGGGACCACTTCTGTGGGTCTGTGCAACATCTAGGCCAACAGACCCAGGCTGAGGTGGGATTCCTGCCTACTGCTGGGCAGCTACTGACAGTACCTGGCCCTCTTCCACCCCCTTCTTGTCATATCCCGTTTCGTTCTCTTGCTGACCCATTTGCTTTCTCTCTCCACTTGCTTTGAAGTAAAGCATGTGTCTTACTCTGTATTTGCAGCATAATGGGGTCCCTAAAAAACCTGTTGTTTGATTCTTACTGTTTTTTTTTTTTTTAAATTGTTTGAATTTATTTTGTGCAAATGTGGGTTGTAGACTGAAACATGCAGTGAACTGCAGATTCTTACTGGAAAATGTATTGATTGTACTTGGTTATTGTAACACAGAGAAATTGAGCAGTTAGAAATAAAGCCTCTAGCCTTATGGGTAGGTCTTGATGTTAGTTGGAAGCTTTGCAGTCAGAGTGAGCACGTCCAGGGACTCTCTCTCCTATTAGACTTGCTATATGGATCAAGTTCCTATGCATTTCCATAATTTATGAGATTTAGGCTAAAGCTGGCTATTTAGGCAGAGTAGTAATATTAGTGCAGATGACAGACACACAACATTTGCGTGTAGTATGACTGCATAAACCATGTTTCCTTTGGAAATTGGGCTAAAAATAGTAATCCTTTCCAGTGCCAAACTTGTCTGTTGTAGCTAGTAGAGGCTTTTTGCCCATTCATGAGTGTGCTGAGCTACTCATGCTGCTAATGTGTTTACTTGGCACCCTGGTTATACTTTAATGGGATTTTGTGAAATACTTTTAATTTATCATGGTGAATATAGGTGGGTGAGTGAACAGAAAGGTGAATTTATCATGTGAATCACTTTCTAGCTTTTTTGTCACTTATTTTTTTTTGTCTGAGGAAAGCTTCGGTCATGTCCTGTGTAATATTTCTCGTTTCATGGTTGTTTAGTGCAAGGAATAAAGCATTATGTTACCCAATGAAGGCCAATCAGGCCTAAGGCATACTACAATCAAGGTGAGTCTGTATGTACAATGATAAAATAAATATTGCAGTGACCTTGCAAAGTTTCTTGCACAGAATCTTTCTGCCTTTTCTCCTCTGATCCTAATCCAGGAATGCAAGCCAAAGGGTGGGGAAGAATGAGCCTGCACTTTGGGACATTGAAAACCACCCCCCAGGTCTGAATTCTGCTGCTGTGACTACAGCACAAGTGGACTTAAGATTTGCTTTTTGTAGTACTGTAGAACAATGTGATGTGATACTTGCATCCTTCTGTGTTGTGCTCATTAACAAAGCCAGTGCTTAATTTGGACCATTCCAGGAACTAAAAAAAGGTTTGATGGAAATGAAAATTTCAAGACCAAAATCAGCTTTGGAGTAAACAGATGTAACGCCTTGGGGTGTGTAGTTTTTGTGGCTGTGTTTTTGATTTTTTTTTCTCTTTCCCCTTCTTATGGAGGGGCTGGGGTGGATTCACTTCTATTGCAGTAATGTCCAAAAAGCCTCGTTAGCCCATGAAGTTATGTATACTGGAAACGTTCGCTAACAATCTCCTTCAAGAGTTTAGTGACTTATAAAAATGTTTTAACATTTCTCTAATTTATGGTAAATAGTAAGGAGTAGGAAAAAAGATGCAAGATCCCCTAACTCAAAGGACCACGTAAGTAGAATAAGAGTAGCCTACACATTTCTAAGCTGTTAATAATGTAACTTCCTAACTGAGGCTGAGATGCTAGTTTCCACTTTGCAGCAACCCGTTGCGCTCAGCTGAGTGAGTGTTAGGCCACTAGAGAGCAGCAGAGACTGTGTTTAAAGCCACCACCGGTTGTCCCTAGTCTTCAATGAAGCAGCACTGCCGTGTCATCGAATCCTCAACTGTCAGATGCTGTCTTATTTTGAGACCCCTTTTTTCCCGTTCTTTTGCATAATGCTCAGCTTTACTTGCCATCAGGTTTCTCTGATAGTGTTTTGCCCCGGTATACACACCAGAACTGTACAGTCCAGTGGAAACCCAACCTTTCTTGGCTGGGTTTTGTTTTAATCGTAAATAGCACGTTAGGGAAGGAGCCCATCACCTAAATATACTGTGGGGGCATTGGTGATGCAGAACCCAAACTGAGTTTAGGAAATTTGTCCCTTTACTAGAAATGTTTTGTGTGGTGGCTAGTCCATTGTTGTAATGAGCCAGTCTGTAATGACAGACACCTTGGGGATTTTTATCCTTTCTGTTGACTATATTCTCCATAAAAAGAGCAGAATGAAAGAGCTTGAAAGAAGCAAAACTGTCCATCCTTCTAAAATGCTATTACTGTGATTACAATGGCTGCCAGGGTCTTTGGCACCAACCATTGAAGAAGAGGCAGCAGGTAGATACAACAGGCAAGTAATGGGAAACAGTCCTGTGTCTGGCATGGTTTTGGGCACAGAAAAGGGAGATGGCATTAGTTCCTGACCCCCAGTCTTGTAGAGGCCACTTCACAAAAGACAAACTCAGGGGATCTTTTACCTTATCCCTCAGGGTGCTGAGACTGGGCGGCGAAAAGCGTCGGCAAATTATGGATTGTGTGGAAGAACCGGATACTGCTTAAATAGGTTTTGGTGTGGCAAGAAAGATTAGAGTGGGTGAACTGATCAAGTCTTGGATGGTATTTAACCGATTAAAATAAGTACTATTACAACTATACAAAATTTTTCAAGCTTTTTGGATGACAAATCATGGTGATTATTTCCACAGATGAGTGCATTGCTGTACCATCATCCCTGTATGTTTGCACTATAAAAAGAAGTGCTTTGATAATGCACTTCTTTATATAGAAGAAGATGTGTCACAGACATTGTAATCTGCTGAAGGTGACGCCACCACAATATACATTCATAGTTCTGATACGCTGAGGATTAGTTTGCAATCTCTGTTGATTCAGTGGGAGTAGGAGTCTTGGAGTTTCTGAAAATCCCTGTGAGTCTTTGCACTTCCAGGTACCTAAAAACCTTGAAAATCTGCCCCATAGTATCCTATAAATTGAGATACTTATATTTCAATTTTGGAGAAAACTGACTCCAAAGTCTGCAGAAGGTAACAGCGGCAGCATTATGATTGGTGGCATTTATTCTATCGAAGCAGCTGCAGATTACCTTATTTAATATCTGTTTTATCTGTGTTTCAGAACTGATTTTGGTGTTACAACAAAGACAGACTTGTCTTATGAGAATCAAAATTATACTTAATTGAATTCTGCTTTGGGAGTTTCTGTCAATCACACAACTGTGTGAATTGGGAAAGGCACATGATTGCAGCTATGATTAACTTCTCCAGAGTTGCTCTGAGTACTGTATATCACATTTCATAAAGAGATGTAGTGTCTCCAGAATAATTGTATTGTACTAAAGGGTATCTTTTGAAAGTCAGAAATAACTTTATTTTCTTTGAGGGGACATATGAGGAGGAGGCATTCTTAAACTGAAGGTTATGAATATTTCTAAAATAGGCATCTCTACCCGGAGCAGTCTTGACCACCTTCCTCCGTGTGTAATTCCTAACATCGTAAACAAATTGAGAATTCCCTACCTTAAGAACAGCCTGCCTTTGATGTCAACCTGCATGTGAACTACCTTTACATCATCTAGAGGTGGGCAGGTGGTAAATTAGCAGTAGATATGGACTGCCAATGAGTAATTAAGAGTGAATGTTCATGGTGCTGGAATATTTGAGCCATGTATTGTAAGTGCATACCAATGCTGTGAGTTTTCCTGTGTTTATGTGGTCAGGTAAAGGAAATTGGGTCCTTTTTGCTATTATATTACTGGTTTATTTTTATGAGTTGAAGTTTAATCTTCCTTTATTATAATGAGTGACAGCAAATACAGACCTCTTTTACTTCAGAGTATGAGCCTTTATAAGAGCTTTGAGTACTTTAATTTAGATATATTAAGATTTGTAACTTACCAATTTAACTTCCTTGAGTTGTAAGATTACATTTTAAGAACTATGAACAGGGTTAGTCCAAAAATAGAATCATAAAATCATTTAGGTTGGAAAAGATCTTTAAGATCATCGAGTCCAACCGTTAACCTAGCACTGCCAAGTCCATCTCTAAACCATGTCCTTAAGTACCACATCTACATGTCTTTTAAATACCTCCAGGGATAGTGACTCCACCACTTCCCTGTGCAGCCTGTTCCAATGCTTGACAACTCTTTCGGTGAAGAAATTTTTCCTAATATCCAACCAAAGCCTCCCCTGGCGCAACTTGAGGCCATTTCCTCTCGTCCTATCGCTTGTTACTTGGGAGAAGAGACCGACACCCACCTTGCTACAACCTCCTTTCAGGTAGTTGTAGAGAGTGAGAAGGTCTCCGTGGAGCCTCCTTTTCTCCAGGCTAAACAACCCCAGTTACCTCAGCTGCTCCTCATAGGACTTGTGCTCTAGACCCTTCGCTGCACTAGAGATCTCTAACTTTGAAGGGCAGACAATAACATTTCTGCACCCCTGTAGCTAGTTAGCCGATGTTAATATTCACTTTGCTTTTGTCTCTAAATTGCCTCAACTGTCTCCAGTGACATTTAACTTACATATGTGAAGGGATTGGCATTTTTAGATTGTCAGAGTGTTATTGGATGAAAAAGCTGATTTTGTCACGGGACATCTGTTTTATTGTTAATTAGATGAAATAGGAAAGACATCAGAAGAGTACACACAGAAACTATTTCATAGTTCCTGTTTAAAATCTTACTCTGATCCCTTGAAATTAATGACGCTTTACAGATTTTCACATTTTGATGTGAATTTCATTTAGGAAGTTTCAGGAACAAATGACAGAGAGTTGTTATCCATCTGTGCCTCTGTCTTTACAATTCAATTATTCCCTGCCATTGTACAGTCTCTCCTTTCAAAACTATCAGAAAAGAGAAAACAACCAAGGAGTTCATTTATCATTTAAAAAAAAAAAACCAACCACAATAACTTATATCATCATCACAGCTCATGTTTTGTGCTTATCAAAGTAACAAGTGCTATTTACATTGTCCCGCCAAGATGAGTTGATCTTTTTGACAGTTGTGAACTTGTGGATGCTAAGATCCTGTTTTCTGATGATTACCTAGCTTTTTTTTCCCATCCTGCCTTTTTTCTCTTTTTTTTTTTTGTGTCAAATTGGAGTATAAAGACTCAAGTAGACTTGCTTTTCTCCATTTTCAGTCATTCTTAAAGATCTGTCCTGTTGAGCTGCAGAAAAGGAGGCAGGTATAAAATATACTCCCCAGGAGAGACAGAGAAATTGTAATTTGTGATAACTGGTGATAATATGTCACATTATTTCAGAATGAAGGCAAAAGATCTCTCTCATGAGAGTAAGGAAGAATAAGGCATTAAGAACAGTAATTGGGACTATTGTAATGGTATAGAAGGTTAGCTGGAGATGGGGAGAGACACCAGGTAAGGCTGAGGTGGTTGCATCTTTCTCGCTTACAATAACGCATCTGTAACTTGGGAATTGAGCACTGGATAGATTCAAAAGAACAGTGAGGTGTGTGGGGAGCTAATTCAGTTCTGCCTGCTCCCTTTGTTCTTGAGCCCTTTGACAAGGCCCTGGTGTGGCTTTGTACAGAATTTGGTGATGGAGAAGCAAAGGATGCACACTGGCTTTGGCAGACCCAGGCTGAGTAACCCTTACAGTTGGAAAGGGGGAAAAGCTCTTCTGCAGGTCCTGTCTTGAGAAATGTAAAGTAAAGAATATATAGAGACTGCAGAGCAAGTCATGGGCTGCACAGCTGGCATTAGACTCCATCCATGCTCACTAAGTGCTGGTGGGGGGAGGAGATAAAGAAGAAACTGGGAAAGTAGAATTTGATTGTGGGGGTGGGAGGAATGGATTTTAAGTCCCTGAAGTGATGTTAGCAGGGAAGTGAAGTAACTTCAAAAATGCAGACCTCAGCTGTGTGCACACAGCTCCTTTTCCATCCTTGGAAATAAAGCCCTGATCTCCTGGAGCAGTTTAGAGGCCCTTTTCCTCCATGCATACAGGGAGCATGTATAGTTCTTACTGGAATCTACACTTCTTGAGTTGCCATGTGAGATTAGAAAACCATCCAGTTAGGCGAGTATTTTGTGGTAAGTGTTAGTAGTGGTTACTCTGGGGGAATGCAAGAGAAATTCTGAAGAAGGATGTTTAAGTTAACTATGTTTCCTGGCTTTGAATGTATAAAACCCTTTCAATAATGGAACAAAATCCCTAACCGGTCGCCAAGAGTTTCATAGCTGTCATTGGATAAGAGTTGTTTTCTATGCTGACCTCATGAAAACATTGCAGAGCCTGCAGGGCCATTTTATATACCACTTAGGCTGAGGGTCCTGGCCCTCCGTTTCAAGTACGGAAGTGCACATTACTGTCCTATTCCTAGCCCAAAAAGGTTCTTAGGTCTTCTAATACGTAATATCCATTAACTGAAAATATAGGTCCATTTTTCTCAATGCTGTACCCCCTCTTCACCCACTTTTTGGTCTGGGACTCATGCTAGGGGTAAACTTGGCAAAATACTTTCATTACTGTGACTAAGAGAAGCTTACAACATGTTTCATTTAAAAGGGAGCAAGAATGATACCCTTTATTAGCGAGCTGGAGCAATCCCTGCCTTTTATTCTAAAACAGCTCCATATCTCTTTGGCTCTGGAGTGCACAATCTTGATGAATTGTGCATTAACTTAACGGAGAGGAAAATGTGTGTAGTGCTGTGTGAGGGCAAAAGGGAAAAATACAGAATAAGAATCAATGGAAGAGAGAAGAAACTTGATGGAAAATGAAATGGCCTCTTCCCAAAAAAGTTGAAAAAGAGAAAATAAACAGACTGGTAAGTAGGCTCAGAGAGGGAATGCAGGAAACTACAAGACAGTCACTGAGGGGAGAGATGGATCACAGGCACAATGAACACATTTTGATTTTTGAAGAGCAGACAGTGTGGGAATATTTGGATCAAGGGCCTTGGTTCTGGCCCGTCTTTACTCAAATTAAATAAGAAAAACTCAAAACAGGAAAAAGATTAAAAAGTTCCTGTCTTCCCCTGAAGTGTAGGATCCAAGATAAACATTAGAAATGTAACTCTATTGGCAAAATATTTCAGAATGTTTTTGAACGTTAGTGCCTTTTCTTGTGGTTACCAACTCAAAAGCAATTGCTCATGAATGGCAGGTTTTTTTTTATTCTCTAGATTTCTGTTATCTAGGTATATTCAGAGTTACATTCTGTTACTTAGCTGGCTAAATCAGTGTTATTACCTCTGCCAGGGCTGTAGTGACAGTCCAGACTGTCGTGATGGCTTATTAACTAACCTCTGATTTCAGAGAGTCTACTGCTACTAATATATAAGCCAGAAAAAACCTTGTCTGGCTTTCAGAATTAGGCAATTATCAGGAGTGGCTGTTGGGCATGAGAGGGGAAACACTTGAAAATTGAGCTGACTTGATGAGGAAATCACTGAGAGATAAAGCAAAAGAGCAGGACCCTAAATACCAACGTGCTCTCGCAGTGTTCCAGGGGAATATTGTTTGTATGATAATGAGTAGAATATAAAGATCTATCCCAAACTTTTAGATGCAATAAATCAACCTCACTTTCCTTTTACTGTTCTTTTTAAAAATTTTTTAAAATTTAAAGTTGGCTACAGGAAATGAAACACAAGATCAACAGCTACATGATGTTTAAATTAGGTGTACATGTAGTGAGCATTAACAGCTATTTCCACGTTACACATGGAAGTTACACACCTCAAGGAAATATATTTATTTATAGAAGGACAAATAGCTGTCATTAAATTGTGCTGGGGCAGAAGTTGGTGTAAAATGGTGGCAGCTGTGTTTCTGAATCAGGATGTTGAGCATTCAAGCCCATGAGAAGGATCTGTGTTTGTATCCAGTGCTGGCCTAACTTATAAAAGGTTAGGTTGACCTTAAGAAATAAAAGTGGTTTATTTGGGGTTTTTCTTTTCTTTTTTTTCTCTTTTGAAAAATATTTTTTTGACACTTTTATGGATGCTTCAGGCACCCTTTCTATCTTTCTGCTACATTTTCTAACTATCCTTTGCAACCGTGAGAACTTGAAATTGAATGTGGTGAGATTCCCATGCAAATATTGTATTTGAATACCTGGGAAAAATACCAAATACCACAAAGCCACCATAAAATCACAGTCTTCTGGCAACAGAACTATTGCTCATCCTGTGGTCTTTGTGCTCAGTTAGAAGGAGCTGCTCCTGAAGCTAGTAACCTTGCAGAAGGTAGTGGACAGTGGGGAGGAGGGCGTGTCATCTTGCATGTCTATAATTGCAAAATCTATGGTGTAAGAAGAGATCCCACTCTCCTTCTGTAGGCTGTTTTTTTAATTAACATTGCTGAGACTGGGAGAATGGCAGGGCTGGACAAGTGACCAAATGGTTGAAAAACGTTTAAACAAACAGCTGAACCTGGAGGGTCAAATGATGCTCAGGAGGGTTGGGAGTAAAGCAGTGCTGGGAGGTCACCCAGTGTCTGTGCTGGCTGGTGGGAGAGGAACTCTGGAATAGGGATTGCAGAGCAGCTGCGGGTGCTTGGCACCTCTGGAGATCGCACAGGGCCCCTGCACAGAACGAGGTCAGCTACAGCAAGTTGCTCAGGACCTCGAGCAACAGGCAAAAGACAGCTCTGAACCCTCCTCTGGGCTGAGAAGGAAACCACCCTGCCATTGCAGAAGTGGCCTGTGGGTCTCAATTATAATACCGCTAACATGGATTCCTAATGAATAGAAAATTGACCCCTGTGTTTGCAAACCCTTTAATCAGGGGACTGGCAGCTACCTTTTAGTAACTCTGTGGGTGCATGGCATATATAGCTGTATATAAAGCATCAACATTTAACAAGCTTTCTAAGAAACATAGGAAGAAAGAAACAGAACTCAAAATAACTAACAAAGTGCAAAAGTTAAAAAAAAAGGTGAAAAAGGAAAAAAACCCTTCTAACCCCCCCAAAGCAGTTGAAGAGGGACTAAATCTTTAATGATAGAGTCTTAGATAAAAGACTAAAATATTTATATCACCTTTTTAACCTGAATTTTATAGCAATGAAGTTTAACATATATCTTCTATTACCTTTGTCAAGTTTATGACTAGCTCTCATTTATGGATCCCTTAAATATGTATAAGACAGTTTTACTTATCTTGTTTACATGGGTTTTCTCTTTGGGCATTTGTCTCCATCACTGCATAGCATGTTTATGGTAATTTACTATAATACATGTATATCAGAGGCAGTTTAAATGACACTTAGCCTTGAATATATTTAAGATTTTTTTTCCTTGTAACCACTAGGAAGTCAAAAGATATATGAAAAGCTATTAATTTTCAAATGATAGTAAGATAAACAATATTAAAACTTGTATTTGCTCTTGGAACAGTGTGAGGGAGAAATATATAACAAATGGGGCATCACATAGTCAGTTATTAAAGAAGTAAATGAATAAACTCAACATTCAATCTTTTCTTTTCACATGTCAAGGATAATCTGGACAGGAGTTTGATGATTAGAGGGAACAAAACGTGTCTGATTATTTGGGTTGACTTTAATCACTGACTTTGTTTAAGACTCCTAAGTAAACTTTTGCTTTCAGTTAGTCTCATATCCAGCCCTATGGAAAGGGGTTCCCCATGTGTTATCCAGAGTGTGCACTGCAGGTCCTTGTGTTACTGCCACTGTGTCAGAAGCCTCTGTGTGAGGGGCTGATGATGTGCTAGTAGCATGTGCTATGTCCATGTAGCAAGGAAGAGTTTTGTTGCAGAGGTATTTCTGGAGTAGGCACAGAAGAAAAAAAAAATTAAGATGGGAGGTTGTGGCTTAGAGTCCTAGAACTGTTTTCCCAGTTGGTGGCTGAACCGGAGTAGAGCAAAGATACTGCGTAGGCCTGGGCTGTGCTTTACCTAGTAATCTACATTACTTTCAGCCTCATGGAAAGGTATGATCTGGCCTGAAGGTCATTGTTTTGGAGTGAATGAACTGTACTTCTGCTGGCTTTTTGACTAGGGTCCAGTTCATTCCTGTCTGTAAGTACATGAGTACCATTTATGTATCTTTATGAAATATAAACCAATGTCTGAGTGTAATGGGAACTGGATTCCCTCATGCTTTTGAAAATGCCACTGCATGCTCATCTACTCTTTTTGGTGCTGGAAAACCTTTAAAAACCTGCTCCCTAATCTTATTCATTTAAGAAATATTGCTATTATGGAGAGACTATTAAAAGCTGACAACTTGTTCAGAAATCAAGCTCTGTGGCCTTTGATGAGGTGATTGAGAAAGACTTGCAGACATTAGGGAATACCAGAAAGCCCAGCTATTAATGATAATGGCAGTAGGAATCCTTCAGTGCTTCAGAAATTTCACAAAAACCTGTACTACTTCCCCTCCAGCCCAGCCTAGGCACCTGTGCATACTGATGCTGACAAAAGAAAAGCTTACTATTAGAAATTGTTTTCTTTGAATACATGTTTAGATGTGGTGTCTTTGAACTAATAAAATTCATTTTTGTTGTTTGTAAGTAAAGGTGGATACAGCATCCCTACTGCATGTATGTGAATGTGTAATTGTGGATCATTGAAATTTGCTATATTGCAAATGCAGAAAGAGCCATCACATTGAAAACAACCTTTCAGAGGAGGAAGCAAGGAATGAAAGTCCTTTTATGAATAAACCCAAATTGAATGATTGTGCATATGCATTTGTATTTGCTTTCTCTCTTTGTTCTTTGTTCTTCCTTTAGCGATGCATTTGCATGCAGACTGCTAGTGATCAGAATGCAGAGCTCCCATACAGTGGAGCTGTGTGCTGGCATTGATCTAGTGGTCTGTGCCAGCTCAGTGGTGCAAGATTTACTTTAATTTCCTCTTCCCTTTGGTCTTTTGCCTCTGTGCTTTAAATAAAGACTTTTCCTTTATTACTTCCAGAAATTTTGAGAAGTCGTAGCTATTTTGTATCCAAATAACCATGACCCATTCCTCTTTGATAGATAACTGCAGATCTCCCAATCTGGTGGGTCCCACACTTATGTATGTCTGAAATTCTCAAAGTTATTAACTTCGGGGAGGTGTGATTTTTGGTTAGACTAAATGGAGGGTGAGCATTTTGAAGCTATCAGGGTGTGTAGTTGGAGATTATGTGCTTCTGGGAAGAAACCTCTGATACAGTTTTGACAGAAGGTCCCTAACCGGAACAAGAAAGGACCAGGAACATGTACTCTTCACTTAGACATCAGAGTTGATCAGGATCATGGAGGAAGTATATGGAAAGGCCCTAGAGAATGGTGTAGCATGTGTGACTTGGCCATCCTCTCTTTTTGTATTGTTAACATTGAGCAGACAAATAACACACAGCAAAAAAATATCTTTAAGTTGGTTTGTCTCCTTTACGCAGAAAGAAATAAAGGTTGCCTTTTCCTTGCTAGTTTTCCTTGGCAGGAACAGCACAAATGCGTTTGTAAAGGAGGAATACTTCATAAGTGCTGCTATAGTTGGAGTGTTTTTGGTATCTGCTTTTCTCACTGTGCTGTAATTGCATAACTGTGCAGTGGTGCATCGTGTATTTACATGGATTGATCCAGGGTCAGGGGTTTCAGCCTCTTTGCCTGCTCTTGGCATGGCTTTCTCCAGTGAATTTATTAGGATTATGTCCGCTTAAAGAATTAGTAGATCTCATTAGTTTCTATTCTTTAACTTCTTTACATTACATACACACATTTTCTGCAGGAGCAGTATATGGTAGTTGCTTTCATTCATTTGTTTTCCAACTGGATTTCATACAGACTATTTTCAAGGCTGCTTTAATGAAATCTCATGTAGGAAAAAATGTGGAGAATATGTTCTTGGGTTGTGGGTTATCTTTGTTCCACTCCCCTCCCCGCTAAGTTATTTGTAAACCTTGGCTATCTTTGGGCTTCTGTCCTTATACCACCGCTTTCCTTTACATTGAGATGCTGACAAGCTATTTCGATATCCTTGTTGAGAGAGCCATTCTTGTTGCTCTACAGGTGTGCAGCAACTCACTGAGCAAGGTCATTCAGAAATCATCCTTCCAGCTTTCTGGAAGGTGGCTTCTACTTTTAGATCAAAAGCACTGGTGGCCTCACCTGGGACTTGCAGCTTTTTGACCTCCTGCTTTTGCAACTGGAATTCCTCAGCTGTCAGCTGACTCTTGGAGGGGAAGCGGGTTCCCCTTCCAAGCTAGCAAAGACATAAACCAGTGTCTCCTTGCACAGCAATACCCTCCTCTCAGCATGTAGGCTAAGCTTCCAGTAGCACTACAGCATTACAGCCCAGCGTTTAGTTGCGGTAGCTGGTTAAGCAGTAGTTCCCCTTGTTGCAGGATCTAATGACAGCGTAATGGACCATGACCAGAGTTGTGCATCTTGAGGTGTTGTGACGCAGGTGAGCACAGCGAGGAAGGTTATCTGCTGGGCAGAGTCTGCAGCAAACGGGGATGAATGTTGCTTTTTAATGAAGAAACTGAGCAGAATTACAAGCAGCAGATTAATTACTTTCCTCAAAAGGAAAATGTGCTTAGTTTCAAACTGGTCGTTCCAGTGAGCCTTGTATTGTATAACACTCACCTGAGACAGAGGCTGACAGGCTGTCCCAACCTTTAATTGACTAATTAATAGTTATTAATTAGTATTCCCTGCAGTTGTAGTCTCAACCATGAGTTAATTGATTCTGATGGGGAATTAAATGTCCCGTGTCAGAGATGAGTGCCCATAACAGCATCTGAGGCAGTTATTTTGTGTAATAGACTAAAACAAACCTGTTTTATATGAGTATACACTGATACTAAATTACACAAACCCTTGGTTTTGTATATTTAAACCTATTGCTCTGTGCCTGTTGGATCACGTGGTTTGTAAACACTTAATGGAGACACTTAATTCTTATGTAACTGGGAGAGAGGGGATGCTATTTTCAAACCCTGTGCTCTGATGTGGGATCTGTTTCTCTCTGAAAACCGCTGTAAAAACATCTGCCTTTCCAATTCACTTCTGTCATGAGTTAAAATCCTCTGGAGATGAGAGCTAACTGGTAGATTTGATAGTTAAGTATTCCAGCACTGACAGGCTGCAGTATTTCATAGCAGCATAAATATCATTGTGTCTGTTAAGTTTATTAGGTTAAGAGATTTCTGAAAATAACCTCTAATGGGCAGCATGATTTGATAGGCAGGAGCAGCTGACAGAACAAACATTAGTTTTCCTGTTCAATTTATACTGTTTTCTACAGTTGAGCCCCTGTCAGGCAGGAGCAGCTGGATCTCACTGACTTTGGTTAGCCAGGGTTGTGCTGTCTGAATCTTCTTGTGGTGCGGTAAAACCTCTGAAGCTGAAGGAAGCCTTACTCAAGGCTTTTCAGCAGAGTTATCTGTAGGCTTGTTACTACTCAAATTCAAGCTCTCAGATATTATCATATTATAAGAGCTCCTAGCACCTCTTAGTTCAAAGTATAAACATAGTAATTATACATTAATATATTAAATGGAACTGTCCAAACTCTGAAGCAGCACGGGTCATTGCCATATTATAGGCAATGTGCAAACCATGCAGGATAACATCCTAACCCTGTCAAAATTGATGGGTTTTGCTAAGCAGTAGAACCAAGATATCACCCAGGGTACGCAAAGAATAT
>VYZW01014339.1:2485-13923 GCA_013401315.1 Balaeniceps rex | reverse complement strand
CATTATTTGTTGTGTTGTCTTGTACATTGCGTTATATTCCAGAATTCCTCTTTTTCTTTGTGTGACCCTGAAATGCTCAAGGGACTATTCCAGAAAGCAACGGGGGCCCAAAAACTACAGGAAATTTGTCTTCCTAGTACTTCCTTCACAGAGTCTCAAATCTTCTGGAACAAATGATAATGGCATATACTGTGTGTTACATAAATTACTTATATCATCAGTTCCAGATTTTTGTTATTTTCCTCAACAGGAAAATCACCTAGGACTGAAGGTTCATTATTTAAAAGTAATGAAAGGCTTAATTCACTGCTAGTGTAGTTACAGGTGTACTATACACCTAAGAAGGTTTTTAGTGACAAGGATGCTTCCCACATCAAGCCTCCTCTTTTAGTGTATTTCTGTTGAATTCAGGGTGAGGAGAAAAAAAAAGCATTTGTTACTGTACACTTAGGGCCATGAGAATTCTGCTTCTCATTTGCTTCATTAACAGAAAGACACAGGGAGATTTTTTCTTTTGCAGCATTCTCCATCTTTGGGAGGCACAACGGTATCTTCAAATATTTTATGAAGTAGACTGTAACGTCCTGGTCTATAAGCACAGAATTCTGAGTACCATTGTTAGATACTTACACAAAACAGTCTGTTTTTTTCTTGAGTACCAACAAAAATCAGAGGAATCTAGAATTGTTCAACATCTTTGAAAAAATTAGGCCACTTATATTTAGGTATAGAAATATGAGTTAAGAACCTAAATTTAGTATCTACCACTGCATTCAAAAATCATGGACTCTGACCATTCTGTAATTGAATGGAAGGCAGTCTTTTCATCCTTCATGCTCTTGGCTCTTTTAAGACGTGGATTGGGAAGATTCTGGGATTTATCTTTGTTACTATCCAGTTTTCTTTGTTGATGGAACATTGAGGTATAATCAAGGGCTGTTCTTCTAAAATTCTGTGGTGCTCAGAGAACCTCTCATTTCCCTTTTGTTTTTCTCTACTTTGAGGATTATGACTCACCACATCCCCTAACTAGTTCTCTACCTGAACAGCTCATGTTACCATGGGATGGCTGCAGTGGTAAACAGATCTGTTCTTTCTCCACTCTTTACCCCTTTGTGCATTTTGCTCCCATGTGCAGTAGAAGCTTTGCTCCATGTTTGTAGAAAGTAAAATCAGTCTCCAGGGGACACTAGATCCTTCCTGTGCATATGGTGAAGATCAGGCTGGAAGGAATGAGGAAAATTATGGGTTTGCTTTTCCCAGCATACTAACTAGTACAGTTGTATCGCAGCATCAAAAGCAATGCATTGTATCTCATAACAGATGTTCCAGGTATGTCTCTCACAAGGTTAGGAATGCCAGGAGAGAATATGAATCTGAAAATCCCTTCTGATCTTTATTCTGCCTCTGAAACTACAAAACTATATTGCACTTGCACAAAGCACACACAGAAAAGTAAGACGAACCCTCTCTGATGGTCAGTGTATCCTGCTTCTGTCAGTAGCCAGGAGGCTTATTTTTAAGAACGTGTTCCTCTGGTTTCATTTGGACCAGTTCCTCACAAAGCCAGTAACACTCAGTGGAGAATCAGTGTATAAATGGGTTTGATATAAGGCTAAGCTATTCACATCTGTCACTTCTCTATGGCTCTCCCAGTGGCTGTGGCTTCTGCAGAGACAAGGGAACTCCCAGCCTGTCCCCTTCTGTTAATAACTGAACACCACAGCATTACTAGTTTGCTCTTTGATGACCGTCGTTTTGGTAGTAACATACTACCTATACCTGGTTATATCAAAATATGTAGTACCAAGCCTATTTTCTCTTCAACCAGGCAGCAGTGGAAGTTTATACTGGGGTTGTCCATCAAGGAACAGATTGGCCTCACCATCCTTAAGGTGCTTGACTAACTGCAGTACAGCTCTGTCATCCTCTTACTTAGGCTATGGCTCAGTCAAACAACACATTCAGTTTACAGGTTTCTCTTGCAGAATCAAAAAGACCATTGTGGCATGATATAAGGCTGTGATACGGCACATGCTTCATTCTGCTGCTTCGAAAGTATTTCCAATAGGTTAACTTTCTCCCAGTCTTTACGTTGGACCAGCTTTACGTTGTCATCTGTCTGCACTTCTGAAAATTTAGGAGGCTTAAGTCCCCAGAGGTTGGTCTTGTTTTGTTTATTTTATGCAGCAACTTCTTCCCATTGATAAAGTCTCCAGTTTGTTAATTATCTGCTATAACTGAAAACTTGCATGGTAGGTTCTGAATCTTCTGCTGTTTGCCGAAGGCCTGCAGAATTATGTGTCACATTTATACATAATTCTGCTTACCCCCTACAAAATTTTCTTATAACTCTAATTATGCAGCCATGAGGAACTGAATGAGTCTATCCAGATGTTCTAGGGGAGGACAAAATATAGTGGTTGCCACTAAAATTATATGGTTATGTACAGGAATAGGGCCAATGCATACCTTTCAAAAACCAGTATTTGTCAAATACTGTCCTCCAGGTACCTGAAGGAACTTCTCATTATAGATGGGGAGGGGAAGAGAGAGAGAAGCTCTCATGCTACTTTAAAGCTACACCCTCAGTGCTGTTGCAGGCACAGATGTGGGGGAGAAATTTGTGCAGCCAATTATTTTCTTCAAAATTCACTCCCTATCTTTGACTTATATTCTGCAATTGGTTAAGAAAGAACAGTGTAATATCCCAATAATAATGGTATTGCTCAGATAGCTCTCCATGTGGCAAGGAAAAAGAATACATTATGCCCTGCTTAAAAGAAGAAGAGAGACTGAATGAAAAGGAATGATGTACAAAACAAATAAGAGAAAAGCTCAGAAACAACTCAGACTGCAGATGTGTTGCATCTGTTTGCTTGCTCACTGGGGACACTGAGATAGAGAGATTAAGGCATTTATATGGAGATGGTTAAACAACTACATCAGATATGCAAAATGCAGCTAGGTTGACTTAAAGTCTATAGCAACGATAATATTCGAACAAAAGGGTGAATATAATTCACTGTATGCATTAAACATTGAACATATATGCCATAAAACAGCTCATGATCTTACAGCGATGGAGTAAAACCAGAACTGACCTTGCAAAGGATACACACAATCAAATGAAATTTTAACCTGTTTAAAAGCTGCGTGCCACTTCGCTTTCAAAGATAAAACTGGTACTCATACATATACAGTCCATTCCTGATTATATTAAAGGAAAAGGTAAAAATACGTCCTTGTAGAAATACTGCTGATGTGAAGTTAAAAAGAAGGAAGCAAACATAAAAAGTTGCCATTCAAAATAAATGTGTACCTTGACAAGAACTCTAAGTAAAAGTGAGCTAAAAGCAAAAATAATGTAGCCCAATGGGTATGACATGTGTGCCTTATAGTAGTCTCTAAAAATAACGCTCATCTATAAACTTCATAACGGAAGATAAAGGCCATAAAGTCCAGTCTTCATGACTTAAAAAAAAAAAAAAACAACCTGTATTTCTTTTAATTCCATCTCTACCTGTAAAAACAAGTAACCAATGAAAGTCACCTCTTCACAAGTAATTCCTCACTATTGTCATAAATAACTACAGTATGTAAAAAAATACATTTATTAGCAAAAATGCTTCTGGCTTTAACATTCACTTTGGAAATATTGAGAAATGGAGCCTCATAAGTTATTCATAAGATCAGAATTAATGCAGTCACTATTCCTGGCTTCTGATTAAATGCTGTCTTGTAACCTAGTAACACTGGAAATAATGACCAGATGATAATTTTCTGTGAATTGAGTCAATGAAGAGAAGCTTTGATATGTCAAGTTGCAACATTACTTGCCCAACAGAAATATGCCTAGAGACCCATCCACAGTTGTGGAGATGATTTTCTTCTGTATTTGTATGGGATATTGTATGCAGACAAAGTCCTTGTCTAATGATGGGTTCATTCTTACTCTTTCACTATGATAGTTAAGACAGCGGTAGATGGTGATGAAGAAACTGAAATTTACAATCTTAGAATAATGAAAAAAAGAACTGAAAGTGAGGGTTTTTTTCAGCTCATCCTCACTGTATTAGTGAACAGAATTCATTCAACATGATGTTGAGCTGTAAATCCTCTGACAGACTTCCGTATAGTACACAAGAGCACAAAAGTGTATAAAACTGTATCACTCATCACTGATAACTTATCTTGCTAGAGGCTTCAATATAAAAGACAAGCAAAAGACACAGAGAAAAAACTCATATTAGTATTGCCAAGATTTAAGACTAGAGTTGTGTAAGAACCCCCAGCAAATTCCAAAATTAAACAATTCCTCTTCCCCGTGAATCTAAAACAAATAAAGTACAATTTCTAAAATTTCATCAGAAAATACCTAGGACAGGAAAAATAAATAAATACAAACAGAAAGACAAATTAGTAAAGAAAAATGCACACACACACATATTTGTACACTACACAGGTTCAGAAAGCATAAACCATTGAAATGGAGTCACTGAAGCAGAGAAAAATCCCGGAGAATAGGAACTAGACAACAGTTACTCAGTTAATGCATAAGTTTAAAAAAGAGACCTAATTACTTGCGGAAGGCAAAGGAAAAAAAAAAAGGAAGGAAAGAAAAGTAGAGAAGGGCAGAGCAGCATTAAATGTTAAAGCAGAAAGTTGTCATTGCCNTAACGCATCTAAAAACCAAAACAAGGCGGGGGGGGGGGGGGGGGGGGAGAAAAGAAGGGTTAAAATCAGCCTGGATCCTGAGGGTAGCCATTAAAGGCGCAGAGTGGGAGCGCGCGCTACATATGCGGAGGAGCACGAAGCGTGCAAAGAACACGAAAAAAACCCCCTGTCTCCGGCTCCGCAGCCGCGCCACCTGCACGGGGCCAGGCGCGCAGCGGCCGCGGGGGCGGTGCTGNGGGGGGGAGGAGGGCGCAGCAGCGCGGAGCGGAGCGCACCGGCGGAGATGGGGCGAGGCGGGGCGCTGCGAGCTGCTGAAGCGGTCTGCAGTTAAAAGCGGGTGGATGGCGGGGAAGGGAGCGGGGAGGGAAGCGGCTGCCGGAGCCGCGGCGTTACCGCTGCCGGCCCGAGCTTGCTGCCCCTGGGGTTTTTCCAGTTACAGCAGCTGTGGTATAAAGGCGGAGATCGCGCGGGTGCGGTGCGGTGCGGGCAGCAGCCGTCGCGGCGGCGGCTCCCGGCACCCGGCTGCAGGGCGCGGAGGGGAGGGAGGGTCATCACCGCTGGAGGAGAATAAAATACATTTAAGAAAAAAAAATCTTAAAAAAAAAAATCTATATACCTGGAAGGGAGGTGGGGAAGGGGGTGGGAATGAGTATGGGGGCAGAAAGCGGTTTCTGGGAGAAGCTGGTGGCTTGGGTTAGAGAGGAGTAGCGGATTACGGGAGAGCGCTCGCCTTCTTGCCTTCACGCTCCGGGGCAGGGGAGTGGAAAAGAGAGAATCAGGGAGGAAGGCGGCGAGGAGCAGCAGGAGGAGGAGGAGGAGGAAAGGAGGGGGGGGTCCTCGTGCGCTTAGGGGTAGGGGCGAGCCGCGGGCGGCAGCGTGAGATGGCACACACATAAACACACATACACATCATATATACATACACACACGTCCAGCCAGGGGCGGGCAGAGCCTCCGCCGCCCCCCGGAGCAGCCGGGGGAGGTGCCTCAGTCCCCCCGGCGGGGAGGGGGCACGGCGGGGCCGGGAGGGGCTGGCGGGAGCTGCCGGCGCGGATGCCTTCACCTGGGTCTCTTCATCAGTGAGCGAGGCGAGGAGGAGAGGCGGTCGGGTCTGGAGAACTACCTCNGAAAAAAAAAAAAACAACTCTGCAATCCTCTGCTCCCCACAGGCTCAGCACCATCAGGGACTGCTATATTTGAGGCTGTCAGGAGGATGGGAGAGAGAGACTGAGAGTCAGGGCGAGAGAGAGACGGTGCCACAGCAGCGGTAAGTGTCTTTGCCATTCCCCCAGCCAGGCACTGATTTCCCTGGTTAGACTTTGGAGTGAGTGCAGATTATTTGTTGTAATATCCATCGCGGCATCTCTGTGAGCAGTCTGCTGTGAAGCCAGCAATGGTGAGAGAACCCGGTTTTTGGGCTCCTACTGCAGGTTTATGTGTTTTGCTTTTTGTTTTGAATCTTAATGTTGAAATTGTTGTCATAATTGAGCGGAAAAGTTGAAGCAGAAATTACTGTGATCTACTATATGCTTCCTGTCATTTAACTAGCTAGCAAACTATTGCAGTGAATGAGTTGTGAAAAGAAATGTGAGGCTTTTAGAACAAATACCTACTCCAGAGAAAGAATGCCTATTTTAATGTGCTAATTTTTTATGTTTGGGAGAGCTACCATGCTAATGCTTGAGGGTGAAACAGAAAATTACCTAGTATGTTGAGTTTATAGTGATGCACTAAAAGTTGTGTTGTTATGAAGTTCAGAATGGTACTTGGCTTTGGGATAAACAATTATCTCCTGAATTAGAAGAGTACAGTGCCTGGACTGTTCTCCTTTGCTGACAGGCAGAGGAGATGGAATTACATAAAGATGCACTGATTTTTCCTCTCTGATGTGAAGACAGTGAATAAGACTACGTGGAGCTGACAAGATGAACGGAGAGTTACTTCTGTAACACAGAGCATGAAACTGTGCTTTTAAGTTTTTTGTCTCAGAAAAAAAAAAATCAGCATCCATTGCTGTATCTGTATTTCTTCAGATGTTTAGTTTCATTCCTGTTGAGCACAGAAACTTCAAAAAACAGAAGTTACACAAGATAGTGTAATGTGACTACTTAGGACTAAAGTTTTATATGTGTTGCAGTATTTCAGAAATTTAACATAATGTTTTTGCAAAGTTTGTTCATTTTTTTTAAATTTAAAAAGCAATAAGTTCCTTGAATGACACATTTTCAGTAATGTTTTTTAGTGAAGGACCTGATGCCAAATTTTTCTAAGGAGTTACAGCATTCCCTTAGTCTTCAGTGAGCTTTGGCTGAGAACCTAAAGTTTGAAACTACAAATAATTACATGCTCACTGTTAGACAAAAGCTAAGGGGGATTCCTGATAATTAGAATTTGGATGACATATTCCAATTAATAAAAGTGCAATTAATTCTTGCTGCGTTACAGTAGAACTCCTTCAGAAGTACTTTATGGCAATCAATATTAACGCAAGATCGGTTCATTGTGTTTAATATTATTACAGTGGATATCAAAAGGATTAGCAATAATTGGGCCATTACTTTAAAGTGCTATCAAAATAGCTATTAGAATTTGTAAAAATATATTTTCATAAATTGTCTTTAACTATAGCATTTATCTGCAAAGTTTCAAGTAAAAAAACCCAACCAAACAAAAAACCAAAACCCTTTCAATATCTATCTTGTCAGGAGGGAAGACACTTGTTTGCTAGTGTGAGGTATACTGAAAGGAAGACAGAAAACTGAGACATGAGCTATAGTAACTGAGGAATATTTCACGTACAGTGGCCCTCTGTGGCAATATTCTTTTAACTATGTGATTGACTAAGATATGTGGTTAAGAAGAGAAAGTCCTGGAAGACAACAAAAGATAAAGGAAGGAGGATGAAGTGTTAAGCATTCTTGAAGGTGGTAACAGCTAAATAGTTTTAAAAGTGGACTATTCAACATGCAGTTCTTCTATTTCATATACTTACAAAGCAAATGCCCATGCAGAAAGTCAGAACTAGCAGAGCGTGACATAAAAGTGTGAAGATAACTAGGGATGGTCTGGAGACTAAGAGTGTAGATTTTAGTTTTGTTGGTCAATATGAAGCTGAAGGGCTTACTTTGAATTCTAGGTTAAAATGTCAGGGGAAGGGATTTTAATTTCATTTTATAATGAGGGCAGATGTACTAAGAATGAGAACAGAAAATACAAAAACTCTGACTGGCTGAATTACAGATGAGAACTTGGAAGAAAGCAGCTTTGAAAACAGATCTTGAGGAAAAATACCCTAGCAGCTAAGATAAAAGGTATGATTAAAAACTCTGATGTTAGGAAATAATAAAGGGCAACTTTAAGAAATGCATAACTTAGAGAACTGTCAGCAGAGGTTTAATACAGGTAGGTCATGACTGGCAAATTTGCTTGAGTCCCCTGAATAAGTTGCTGACATGGTAAACTATTGGGGAATCAGTGATATGATTTATGGGGGTTTCAGAAAATGTCCAGTTCTGTGCTCCACAAAATATTGATTTGGAAAGTAAATTTTAGAAGGAGTGCTGGAATGAATTCAAACCTGACTTAGAGATAGGGACCAGAGGGTGTCAGTAAAGGTAAAGAGCTCTGGATGAAAGGAGGAGGTTAAAAGTATGATGCTTTAAGTGACAGTCTGAGATCCAGTTTTCTTTCTTGCTTGTTATAAAGCTGGCATGTTCAAAAAGAGTAATTGATTTGCTAGCAGTACAGAAAAATCTGTCCCACTGAACAGGTTCAGCATGCTGAAAGTTTTCAGATTAGGTTAATGATAGGAATAATTATTTTAAGTAATTAATTCAAGTCTTTATTAAAGGCATCAAAGGAAACTATATGTTAAGAATATACATGCCAAGGGGCTGGCACTGAGCCACCTGAGGTGGTTGGTTCAGTGGCATTGAAAAAAAAGGTTCTTCTGAATGATTTTTTTTCTTTCTGCATGTAGCTTGCAGCACAGATTTTGGTGGCTCTGTATTCATTGCATAATTTGCCACTGTTGGTCTGCTCCCTCCATATGCTCCTGCTAACCGCTTCTGTGTTGCACTTTCTCTCAGTTTCAGAACCACCTCAATTGTTTGAACAATTTCTCGTACTATTAAAATACTAAACTGAAATCTGCCACAGTTTATCCTGCATTCTTAATTCCTGAGAATCAATGTCAAGCAGACATTTGCTTGCTAATATTATATCGGTAGGTGTTTCATGGAATTTATTTTCTTCCTTCTGTGCATAGCTTCTCTGATTTTTTTTCAGAGTCTGTTACACCCTGTATTATCAACTCCTTAGCACTTTACAAGGGAAAAATACTCTGTCTGGAAGTGATGGAGTCCCTACAGAGTTTTATCTTCTGAGCAATTCTGATCAATAACACATTAGGGGCCGGTGCCTTTTAAAAAATTACGAAATTGTTAAAACTTGGTAAGATAAATACATTCTGATTTTACTTAAATTTAAGATTTCAAAGCCTCATAATGTGTGTATATGTATGTATATCTGTGTTTATACACACACATGTACTAAATATTAGAGTAACAATTCTGTGTCTTTGCAAGCTGGAATGGAAGCAGCAATAACATTTTCTGGTTAGTGGAAGGAAATGTAATCTGTTTGGTTTTATAATTAATTTCTTGGCTGATTTATGAAAATATCCCAAAGTGTATGAATCATAAGAAAATGTGATCTTTGCGTATATGCTGTTTTCTAAAAGGGCGTTCAGGACGATTTCTCACTGTGCTTCATAAAGCCCACAAATCAAGTTTTAGGTGTTGCAAGTGGATGTGTAACAAGGGAATATGATGTCAGATTCTGTATGCTGTGAATATAATAAAACATTAGAATTACCATCCATGTTACAGCTGATGTTCTTGATCACACGTGCCCATACGAACTGTGTGTAGTTGTCCATTCAGACTAGCTCCTAAGCTTACAGAGCCATGAGGTTATGTCAGAGTAATTCATGCTGTCATGTAGTAGTTACCAACACCGTAGTTCACCTCTTTACGTCTCCTTCAGGACCAAACTTACATGTCAGTCTCGGGAAAAATTGATAACTCTTCTCCATTCCCATGCCTAGAAATAGAAAATGCATCAAACTCTTTCCATCCATCAGAAACCTCTTTTGGGAGTTTCCTTTTTCAGTATGCTTTTAAAGGTTTTATTGTAAATGGTGTTAAAACGTGATGATATCTTTGGAGAACCTTCTGCTGCTGGAACTAAAAGCAGACAAACATTGAAGGTAGTTCATCGCAGTTACTGAGAGGGGTAAAGGATGACAACTTTCCATTCAACATACAGGGAGTGTGGCTTCAGCCTCCTTGTGAGTGAGAAATGCTTAGTTTTTAATAGCCAGAAGTTTAAGATTTACTATATATCCAATGGGACTCCTAGCCTGCAAATAGTTTTGATCAAGACTAAATGTATGGCTTTGTAAATGACGTAAACATAGTATCAGCTCAGTCTTTTGGGTGTCTTCCCTTACCAAATAGCATCACTTTGCAAGATTTCATGAACCCCATTTTATTTTTATTGGGTTTATAGTCTTCCTTAAGTATGTGAGGCACATTGTCCTGTGGCTGTAACATTCCTGCTATAGGTTGTAACCAACCTGCTATAGCAATGCATTCAACCAAGATTAGTAGCTACATAGATGGGCAGGTAAATGAAAAAGACTTTGTGGTCGTAGTATCAGAAGAAGTTAATCTAACAGCATAGCCTCCTCATAATATTATTTTGAGAAGACATTCAGACACTAAACTTGAAAAGTTGTAATTTTTGAGTAGCCATAAAAAGACATATCCAGAAGCTGTGTTTGTTGCAATAATCTCCCCCAAAATGTGCTCTCAAAACTAAGGAGTAATTGTAAAGGAGCTTAACAGAAATTTACTTTTGGAAAAAGTGATTAATTATTACCTTTTCAGGTACACATGCATTATCTTTTCTGAAATATGACCAGTTATCCCCATTAGCTTACGCCACAGACTTTCATATGCTATCTACTCTCAGTTATTTGCAGGTCTCCACATAGACCTGGAGTGTAATGACCAAAATGCATGAAAATGAGTCAAGAAAGTCACAGTGTATATTTTACGTCTTCTTCTGAGATAGTTCTCACAGAGAACATTTTCCAAAAATTAAGTATTATAGTCGCTCAAAAAAATTATTCTGGACGTGCTGGAACACTTCTGTGACATTCAGCGCTGTTGGTCTGGCAGAGTCATTCAGCTTTGTCATGTTTATATTACTGTGATTTAATCAGGATTATTCATTTATCTTTACATTAATTCTTGTGATGGCTTGGAGGGGGGACAAGATGGACAGATCTGAAATGGATGGAATAGAAAATACTGAAAATTTCATGAGCTGGCTTGTTCCTGTGTAGGAATTTCAGTATGCCTAGCACACAAAAACGTGGTTGTATTCCAAACAAGCATTTGAAGTTCTGGACATAAAGACAAATTCAAATTCCATCCAGTTTGTTTTTTTCTATGCTTACTAATTTCTTTTCCGCAAGCATTCACTGCCTGGAATATTATACTTATACAGCCCAATATATATTGCCTTTCTGGACCAAATTAATGATATTAATCTTTGTATCTAAGGTTACACAAACACAGTTTCAAAGCTGAAAAAAATCAGATGTAGTTCTGTACCTACTATTTAAGTTACTTTGATGTACAGTTCACCAATTGCATATATAAATTGTAGATTTTTCTATTGTGGCATAACTT
>VYZW01014327.1:24461-45820 GCA_013401315.1 Balaeniceps rex | reverse complement strand
GTTCTCTGCGCTTTTTTTTACTACAAAAATCATGATTGTCATTTGTTTATTCCTGTCTTCTGTTTCCTATCTTTTATTTAATCCTTTGTCAGAGAGTTTATGCTGAAATTCTTGTGTCTAATCAGCATTTTTACAGATTATGTCAGCCAGAAGAGTTGATTTTCATCACTAATTTCTACCTGATAGTAATTTTAACTAAAGACAGATCCAGCATTAGCTCTCAGAGGTTACTATCCAAATGTGAGACAGTCTGGCAGATAGCATGTGAGCATTACCCAGGATAAAGACCCTCCCCTTTTCAACACATCGGAAGAATCATGGTATCACAGAATAACTTAGGCTGGAAGGGGCCTCAGGAGGCCATACAACCTGCTCAAAGCAGGGCTATCTTTGATGTTTGATCAGGTTATTCAGGGCCTTGTCCAGCCAAAATTTACATATCTCTAAGGATGGAGAGACCACGTATATTGAACCACATTATACATGAGGAGAGAACTGGAGTCAGATTAACTGGAGCATATATATTTGGGATTTATTTAACACAAGACACAGCTACATTTCCCTTTGGTCTTCAGGGGTAATGAACCTCTCCCATCTCACGCTTGCTATTGTACTGGTGCTTTGAATGATGCATACTAGGACAATGTTGGTGGGATTTGGTTACCTAAATATAGATATTTGCCATCTGAGATGCCCTAGGGTATTCTCAGTTTCCAACTCTGGCTTCTGAAAAACACAGGCGACTTGTATATCCTGCATTATATTGGTCAGCCCCGGGAGGATGTCTTAGACACTAAAGGGCAACTCAGATAGCACAGACACTTATGTTTAGTCAACTAAGTCATCTTAACTGAGCACAATATTTCCCCCTCTCCCCTTTCCAGTTGTTAATTCACTCTGGGCAAAACCAATTTAGGTTTGGCTCTTCATCTGAAGTGGAGGGAAGACAATTCAATCACACCTCTCTCCTCACAACGTCACTACTATCAATAGATGCAGGCCAAAGATAAACTTCTTTGTCCTCTGGTGGAAGAGTATAGCTTTTCCACTGAAGTGTACCCATGCATGTCACTCTCTTTTGCACCATAAAGCAATGCTTGAAGTGAAGGGAGTAAGCAGAAGCATGGTTCCCGGGTCAGTGGGAGTCCAGTCCCTGGCTCAGGGAGAGCTAAGACCCTGCTTGTCCTTTCCCTGTGCAGAGGCACCATTCTCAACATCCACCTCAAGCCCCAGTCTTAGATACCAATAATGTTGTAATAAGAGAAACTATGGGGAGCTCCTCCCCTTGCTTATGGCTTACCTTACTTACAAGCTACAAATGCAAAGGCAAATGGGAAACTCAAAGACCACAAAGCAAACAATATAAAATGGGCTGGTGGGTCCAAAATATTTGTTTTGGTTTTCTTCAGGAGTTAAAATTTTCATTGACGCCTTCTGCACACGTTGTAAGCACAGCCAGAGTGTTGACTTTTTTTTCAGTTGTGACAATCCACCTGAAACTCTGTTCTACTTTACAAAAATCAAACCTTGCTGCAAATGATATGTTAAATGAAGCCCGCATACTGTGAAAAGGGTTGTATTGGCCTCTGAGCAACAGGGAAACAATTTTGCATCAAATGGATTTAATTAAATGGAATTTTGTGTTTACTAACGTGAGTTGATCTGTGAAACAGTGAAAGAGGGGAGTGTGAATCTTTGTTTTGTTCCATTTGGGTTACGCTAACAGAAACTAACTTAGACATTTCAGTCCTTTAACTAACTGAACTGGCTAAACAGGGCATTCCTTCCCATTTCTCACAGATCAGGCAATCTCTTTCAGAGAGTAGCTGAATTGCCTCTTAAAAGCATTTTTCTGTCCTCTCCCCATATGAAGAGAACACTTCTATTTTCCAACAGTAATTTATTCACAACCAGCCTTTGACTGTTATTTTTGTGACAGTGCTGTCCTGAAGGCCAAGCAGCACCTATCTTCTTTGTGATGCTTGCCTTCATGCTGTATGTATGGGCAGAAACTGTATCCCGTCAGCCTTCATGGTGCCTGCAGAGTACAGTGAGCTCTCTATTTCCACAGTCCTTTTCTGCCCCTTTCCAGGCTGCGTTCATCTTTTTTGACCATGGGTGACTGGCTGTTCTATCATAGAGTGTCCAAATCCCTTGGAGTGAAGAGTGCTCTTAAAAGATAAGCAAATGCTTAAATCAATGGAAAAAAAGGCAAAGGACAGTCAGACATTATGGTTGCCATGTTGTAAAATGTTCCCACCTTGGCAGCAGAGAGCTGATCTCTGGCAGTGTGTGTGTTCCCTGTCCCTTGCAACGCCAAGTTGGTCCACCTCTGTGGCTGCAGAAGTTAAGCTTTATCCAGAGTTTTATTTCCCATTATAGTGCATTGGGATCATGGACAAGGTCGTTTTCTGCAACTCAGCTGGCATGGCAATAATTTTCAGTTCAGGGCCAGACTGGAATTTCCCCTTGCTCACTGTGGTGATTTCCAAGAGACTGCTTTGCAGGAGAAACAATCCACCTGCATGAGGATGGATAGTCAAGATCTATTCGCAGTATCTAATCCTGTTCTTAAACCCAGCAGGAGCCTACGCTTTGGGGAAAAAACAACCAGTATAAACCTATGAAATTACTGACAAAGCAGAGGCACTAATGTGGAGAAGCCTGACACTGAGATTTGTTAGGCTCTGGAATCGTTTGCCAAGGTTAATGATAAAAACACCATCCATCACTTAGGTCTTCTAAAACTAGTCAAAGCACTAGAAAAAATACACTTTAGGAAAACAATGTTCTATTATCAGGAAGATGGGCTGAATGACCTGATAAATCTTTTCCATCTCTGATCTTTTGTTCTGCTGAGAGCACTGGGAGGTGTTTTTTTCCAGGGGTAGATCTGCCAAATTTGGCTGTTTGGGAGGAGGAATTTTATTCTGGACAATTCTGAAGTGGTGTTTTTGTAACTGGTACCTTATAGAGAAGATTTTTTCAGTATCCTTTACTGAGATATTCATATTCTCTGTTGTAAATATTTGAAATTGTCTTCAAAAATGCCAACATGTTCTGTTATCCCCTCACCAGAAGACCAGCAATTTTGCTGATAAATGACAAGATTTAGTTCTGTACAATACCTGCCTATCTATACTTATCAGTGCAGTAAGGGGAAAACGGATGAACAATCACTCATCAATGATAGTATCTGCTAGGGAATCGGTGTAGAGATGACTTCATGGCATTCCAGTCCACTCCTGGTTTTAAACTGGTGTACCAAAGCCATTCAGTGCAACAGATTTAATCCTCATTTGTACCTATATGAAAGGCAAAGCAGGACCTTGCCATGACAGCCTTCCCATCAGCCCGCTCTGAAAACTGTCCCAAGTGTTATCAATAGATCCGGCACAGCATAAGACAGGTTTCTAGCAAAGCAGAAGAGGAAAAATAAAATGCTAGGTCATTCTCTTGCCATGAACCTTTGCCTTAAGAATAATTCTGAGAAAGTTTCGGAATAATTCTCTCTAAGATGCCGTTAAGGTAACGTGATGGAATTTAACAGCCTCATCTGTAATATCTAATAGAAAATTATCTCCTTGCTGCAGAATTGTAGGGGTGGTTCAAACATCCTGAAGAAAAGATAATGTTTTCCATTTAGTACTTTAGACTTTTTCAAGTAATTTTGATAGATCTCCATTATATTGTTCTATTATTTCCAAAGTGAATTACTCTAGGAATCCAGGTGGTTATTTTCAAAGTGATAGCAGTGCTTAACATAAAAGGCATCAAGAACCAGACAGGGCTGAGGTACAGCTGTGTACATTGTGCCTTTTTTCATCTGGAATAAAATATTTCCCCATGTGCGCGGCTGTGTTTACTGCTTTGCTTTTATAAAAAATGTAAAATAAACTAACAGTGAGACATCATTTTTGCCTGGATTGGCAGAGCTAAATCCTGATTTACACAGCTGGCATCCTTTAACACAGCAAACTACCCACACTAACACTCCCCAGCCTACTTGTCAGATGCTTCTTCCCTGAGCATTCTTCTTTTTCCCCTTCCTCCCTTTTATAAGTATTTACCTGATACTAAGTGCTGCAAATCCAAGTGTTCCTCCTCAATGGCATGAGGGAAAGAGTAATTTCTTCAGAGTCATTTTATTGTCTGCCAATAACTTGCCATAATTGGGTCCTCACAGGTTTTCTTACCGGCTTTGTAACGCTCCTGCAGCCGGCCACAAGCCTGTTTAGGGAAAGACTGTGATGTTTTGGTTCTACAGACAGAAAAAGTCTCTGCCCAGATCCATTGATGACAGAAGGATCCCAGATCCTCCTCCTTACTTCCAAAGCACTAAGCATGGTGACTACATGGCAACACATCTGCCAGATAGGGCGCACCTGAATATATCGTATCATGCATAGTCATGCACGACGGAGCTCAGGCTTAGCGACTACGTGCACATAACCAGACAGGTATCATCAGCAAATACATCCCCCAGCTCCCACAACAGACGGCGAAGGGCCTGTGAATGCCATCTCTGTTATCCCTGTTGGAAATGTCTCCACAGTGTGTTGTTGCTTGGTCCTCGAATTAACTACACACTAGGCTGGCAAAAAGACTGGGCAAGCTGAGACAGCAGTTTCATGATAAGGAGGAGGATTCAGCAGCAATGCTGGTTTAGTGACTTCCCAGTCAGCACAACTTTGGGAAAATATGTTTTTTCTTGCACCAGTCAGTTCAATAAGCCAGTTACAGCACAGCCCCGCAGTCAGGCACAAGGGAGGGACAGAGGCAGCATTTTCTGATGCTGGCGTTCTCCAACGTGACCCATGACCTGAGATGCTTCTGTTGTCTGTTGTTCCTAAGGTCTTTATTTCTTCAACCTGAGCCCTCTGGTGAAGAAATCCACTCGTACTCTGCTTGTGTCTATGGTGCAGTTAACAGAGAATGAGTCATGGGGCAGGGTTTCCATGCATCTGACCTGGTAACAGGATGGACTGAGACACAGGGCAAAGAATTTGCTCTTCTGTTGCCCACAGTCCCGGCGCTGCTCCCCAGCTCCTAGCAGGGCTCTGACACCACCATAAACAGGAGCCATCTCTCACACCGAGCTGCAATCACATCTGTTACAGCAAAGGAGAATCTGCAATAACCCACAAGAACTGGATGGTTTATTTATCTGAGGATCAGGGATGAACGAAAGCCTGGAGTACCAAAGCTGCAACACTCCGGTACACAGTGGATCATTAACAGCAGCTACTACACCTCAAAACTGCAGTGTCCAACCCCGTGCCAGGCTCGTCGTTATAGCTGTGACAGTACCAGGAGAAATAGCTGTTAACATCTCTGAAGGCAGAGCTGTAAAGCACTGAGATGTGTTTAATGTGACAGGGACATACTAACACAGCGCTCGTAAGGGTAAATCACTGCCTCCCTCGCCTCTTAGGGTGTTTTGAGAAGGCTGAGGAGGCAGTGTGTGAAGAAGGGGGACAGGAGCTCGTCATGATCAGTCCTGGCATGGATGCTTTAAAGGGCTTTCATGAAGCCATCCTGGGCACTGTTGGCAGCTGCAGCTCCACGGTGAAGGATGACCATCAGCACTGGCCCCAAAGGCTGCGCTCAAGGCTTAGGGCAATGGTGCGGGCTTGAGTCAGGCATTTGCCAACATGACCAACGTAATGGAGTTTAAGAGGAAAAAGTGACACAACCTCTCATTTCTTGTTCATGGGCTGGGTTCCCTCTTCTGAGGGAATTTTGGTCAGGACTACATGGTGGCAGCATTCCTGCCAGGGATGAGGCCAGAGCTGCTGATACTCTGCAGCAGAAGCATCTGTGCTTTGTACAGATGGCCCTGGCCTCCCTGTAGATCGTGTGAGATTTGCAAATGAGCCCCATGGCAAATTTTTCAACAATGGGGGACGTTCCAGCTGCTTTCATCTAGCAGAGCCCTGACAACACCAGCAAAATCAAATATCTCTGCACTCCCACACAAATCTTTGTCTTCCCCTTTTAGCAAAATCAGTGGAAGCAGTGGTATCAGAATTCCCCTTTTTTAACAAAAGATTTGTCCCCAAAACACTGAAAATGCATATTTATCTATGCCTATTTTAGATTCAGAGTGTACTTAGCATCAAAACCTACCATTCCTCTTCCATTTCTATACACTGTGCTACACAGCTGACATATTGCTAACCCCATCCTAAAGCACAAGCTGTAATAATGCTATCAGACCAGCATTTCAGAGAGTTTTTTCTCACTAACCTGTGTCTGACCTTTAATTGATAAACAGCAAAGTGGATCTGATAGCGGGGTGATGCAGAGGCCTTATATCTCTCTATAACTTCAATTGATTGCCCCTAAAATTGAGATAAAGTGATACAAGACCGCAGTATCTGATATAAGAAAACACATTACTTAGCACATGAACAGAATGCCAAGGCAGAGCATGGAAAGGTTAGACAAGTGGAAGAAACAGAAGGGAATGTGGAACAAAAATCTCCGTGTTGAGGATCTCAGACGGTCTATCAGAATTAGTCATGCAGTTGTGCACAGATTAAAAACTTCTTGTTTGATTAGTCTCAAAGCTTACCAGGGAATTTAGCCACACTACTCATTAATTTCAATGAGCACGTTAGTGGCTAAATACCTTTGCTGACTCTGAAAAATTTGGAGTCTTGATATTACATTTTTCTTCCCATGAGTTTCTCACAGACTGAGAGCAGCGACAATGAAGAAAAGTGCTACTACATGTATGAGTTTATCCGAAGGGATGCCTAATGCGGTGATTTTTTTTCAGCTGCTACTGCTGTTATTAAGAAGCAGATGAATATAGAAATATTGCTATAAATAGAAGGCCATGCTCATGACCATGTGCTGTGAGTCATCGCTGTTATTATTCAGATGTCTTTTCAAAGATACCTGGGGATTCGCAAAAATGAACAGTTGTAGAATTAGTTATTTAGCATTGCTACTAACATATATGCATGTACATAGATACGTATCCATTTGGTTTTCTCCTGTTTATAGCTTCTCTGTGCAAATAAAGAGAAGGAATTGCATCACATGTGAGAAGTGGCTAGTCACATGATACGGTGAATAATGAACTGTGTGTGCAAACCAGCTGACAAATCCCCCATGCTAAGCTTTATTGTATGCAAACTATTTGTCAGGTGCCTGTGACTAACTGATTTCTCTAGAAATCATGACCAGTTAGTAGACAGCTGACTAACCCAAAAAGAGGTGATATTTCTAATGCGTGTTCTTAGGAATAAATTGCTTTCGCAGCTTTATTAACTACCATGGTGAAATGGGGGGTATTTTGCTTCTATGACCATTTTAGTTGTTGGGTCTGGGCTTTTTTTTAAGAGCAGTAGCAACAACATACAGATAGTAAGAGCAAGGCTGTACAGGAGTAAGGGTCCACTTTGAGGCTGGTTATATCAAATGAAGGATAGCCTGAGGAATCATTACTTTATTCGAAAAATAAACAATACAGGGAATATCCCCAGCCTGGAATGGAGTTGTCTGTGCTGTTAAATGATTACAGTAGCTCCTGGCCTGATTCAGATCTGGGGCAACTAACACCTTCCCAAACAATTCCCAGGTGCAGCTCAGCAGTTAGCACCAGCCAGGGACCATTCCTGGCAGATTTTGTACATGGAGCCGCACAGTTTCAGAGACTTAGGGACCAAGACATCAGCAGAATGGATGTGAAATGTCCCACACCAGTTGTTCTCACTGCCCAGCAATACAACATAATCAATCTACTATGATATAACCGCTGTGCCCAGGAAAGCTTCTCACTGTGCAATAACTCCTCTGCTTCCCAGACAGGGACACCATTTTCTTGCTATCTTCATTCCATGCCCTTGGGATCGTCGTTGTTTCATCTGCACCTTTATCTGTCCTGGCCTTCTTGCTCCCTGTGGGGAGGAAGCCAGCTCGGTCTCTTGCTAAGCCGACGTTTGGCCCCACAGTTCAGCACCTGCAGGTGTTGCAAAGGGGACTCTGTGCAGCAGTCCATCTTGCTCTCAGTAAAAGGTTTACTGGTTCCCCCTTCCAAAACTTTATGTCTTCCAATCTGTATCTCCTTGTTTCTTAAGACTAATGTCCAGTATGGTTTTACACATGAATCTGGGACCTACCAGCACCTTATCTCAGTCCTAAAGTGCTCCCACTGAATGCAGCGAGTCACCAACTCGTCTTCGCTCAGCTCATTAGCTCCAGCAGGCACAGACCACCTCTGTTTTGCTCATTATTTCCCCTTGCTTTCATCCCATAGCAAATGCCAGGTTTCTTCCTCCAGAGTACAGCCTAGCTGAGCTTTATCTCAGATGTGCCCATATTAGTAATAAATGATAAAAATCACAAATAAGCAAAAGCAAAGCTGTATTGCCTGCTATCAACTATTGTGGTGTCTGACAAGTTGTGTGGACGACGCACACAGTGAATGGCACTGTTTAGCAGCGCAAATTTTCTCTGAGATCACAGGACAGCCTGTGCTCTTGAACAATTCAATGAGGAATTTGCTGAAATCCAAGACCAGTTGCACTAAAATCCTCAACTTTCTCAGTGTTTAAAAAAAAAACCCTCTTGCTTTCACATTTGTAGGGAAACTGTTTACCATGTATGTCCAGAAGGCCAGAATTACCTTTGCTGCACATCAGTGGAGCTTGAGGTGAAGGATGGTGTGTAAATGCCAAATCTCTGACCCACATCCTCCCTTCTCAGCTCCACCTGTTCTTCTTCAGGACAAGCAGAGAGAATGCAGAAGGGGAGGGGATCGGGCAGCTGTGAAGGTCTCCATGCATATACAGAAGAAGGAAAATCAGCTCTCCTCACTGCTTGGACCTCTTGCAATGTCTGGCCATGCTCTGAGAGCTCAGTTAGGAAAAGTCTGATGTACTATGGATGTAACACAGTCTTTCGCTCACACCAGTTGCCCATGTCTTCAGCAGGACTGATTTGAATCCCTCACTGCACTCAGTGTAAGGGAGACCACTGTGCTGCCCAGTACTTGCTTACCCTGATAAAACTTCAGAGAGCCTGGAAGCACACCTGCCTCCTCCTCCTCCTGGTGCATGCTGCAAAATGACTGTGTCATGACTGCTGGAGATGTTGGCAAGAACAGAGCCCCTACAAAGAGCCATTGTTATCCAGCCAACACAGATGCAATGTTTTGCTTCTTTACAGCTTACATTAGTCAACGAAATCCATGAACCGACTAATTTATGCCTTGCAAAGGGTGAGGTAATAGGAAAGCAACATATCTTGTTTAATCCTCGTCTATGAGGCAGATGCCAGTGGGTTTAGTGCAATAATCTCCCATATATAGAAATATCAGGTGCCAGGTGTCCTGCTAGCAGCAGGCTGGGGAGTGGTCTGCTGTGACTCCCTTTCCAGTGTTTGTGCAGAGCCTCCACGTCCAGAGTCATCACCAACAGGAGCTGCTTGTCTTTGCCAAGGTGGCTCCCAAAAGGCTCAGTACAAAGAAGCATCAATAAAAGCCGAGTGCATGAGTTTGTGCCTCTCTCTTCCTTTTTTCGTGAGCAGAGCAACGGACCTAAGAGCTGGTACTCATTTTCCTATGACTTTGAAATCCATGCCATTGAGCAGGGTTTACTTCTGGGGCTAAATTCTCATCCTGCCACCCTGGAGCAAATTTGGAAGGCCTCCAGGAAAACTAAAGGGTCATACTTGACTTACATCCTTATTAAGGAGAACAGAATTTCTCTTCTGAGGACTTTATAACATACAGAATTTTTTCTTTCCTTTTTCTTTTCTTTCTTCTTCTTTTTCTTTCTTCTTTTTTTTGGTAACCCCAGGCATTTAGAATCCTCTAGTAATTTTTTCATCAGAACAATTTAAAGGAACCAAATCAGTCTGTAAGTTGCTACAGATTGTTGCTATGAATTATCCCAAAGCCTTTGTGCCAGCATATTGATTGCTTTAAAGTCAAGTGAAAATAGATGCACAGCTTAGAAGAGCCATAAAAAACCCTTTACAAGAGCAAAGAGATTATTCATCCATACCATTTAAAAATGTAGCTTGTAGGTACATGGGTATGATTAGTGAATAAGAATAAGTGCAGCTCTGACAGTTTCAAAATTGTGACACACACGCAGCCAACCGTCTGCCAATTCCTTAAATAAACTGATTGTCTAGAAGGAAGCTTTTCTGATTAGTAACAGAAGATTCAGGTAAGGATTTTTTTTGGTTTTGGTGGGAAGGTGTAAGGAGTTGATTTGTAGTCAGATTTTATAACACTAACCAAACCAAGGCATTGTTTCAAATATTTATTAGAATTGTTACTGTGGCTGTATCCTTATTCTGCAGTGAGCTGTTCTATAATTTATGATCTATAATTGTATAGATTCTCAATGTGCTGCAGCCAGACTTTGTTCCTCTCTCTGCCTGTCGACTCAATTGGTTGCTATCTCTTCCATGCTAGATTAGTGCTTATTAGTTCTGATAGATGTTATCCTTTCAAGTTGTTGCTAGTTTGACTTTGTATCTGGGTTAGGAGGAAAATGTTTATTGAAACCAGAGCTGAGAGCAAGCCCTTCGACGCATATTTCTAGCTCTCATGGCCATCGCTGGTTGTTACACTGCTCTGCCCACCAGTGCTGTGCCGCTGACAGAATTGGCACTGAGCAAGGGCCAGTCTGCAGTTGCTCCAAAGCAGTCATTTCCAACCAGCCTCTACAACCCAGCCTTGCCAGCTGGTGAGTTACTTTTCAGCTAATATCTGAAAGCTGTTCGGCAACCTTAGTGAAAGGAGGCCAGCCTTTGTGAAGAAGTCTACTCTGCCTAGAAATGTCCTCTCAGTTACACCTGGCATGCCTGCAAAACTGATGGGTGGCTCAAGATGAAGAGAGGAGGAAGGCAATCCTGTTACTACCTGCATGGTCCTTTCTGCTTGGGGATGCGAATAAATGACTAGATCTCCTCTGCCTGCAGTGGGAGCTGCAACATCTAATGCCTGTGGAGACACCCACCTGCAGATGTGGTTATCTGGAGTTGTCTCCCACCTCCAATTTCCCTCTCTTATCAGGAGAGATATGGTGGCACCAAGGGATGGTTCATCCCAACCTGCTATCTAGAAGTTAGGTGAGTTGTTGTCTGAAGGTACCTGTGTCTGTGCTGACTCGAGAGGACACCCAGAATGCCAGCTTAGACTGGATACCAGCTGCTACAGTGATAAAATTAGATGAGAGCAACCCTATCCCTGCAGTCCACTTAACCGAATATCCTAGCAAAGCTGCAGCCAGCACCATCAGTTTCAGAGGGAAGGAGCAAGAGATTTGCCCAGAAGGAAGGCTCCTACCTGTCAATATTTGGGGAAAAAATTTATGACTTGCATGAAGATTAGGTTTGAGCCCTTCTAAAGCAACTGTTTGACGTTAATACTGAATATTACTGTCTTCTGTACCAACAATCTGTTTCTGAATTTCATGACCCTCTTTAAAGTTTATATCTTATGGTAATGAGTTCCTCAGGCTAATTGTGCATTGTCTGAGAAAAAAATCTCCTTGCATCATTTTTTCTGAATATATTTGTTATACTGGTTAAAGGACTTCACTTCCCACGTTTTCTTTAATATTACTGTTAGCTTGAATTTTGCATGTTGGAGGTGACTATTGCATAGATAGAGGAGTGGGCTAATCACAGGACTGGAAATAAGGAATTTATGAGTTCCTTAAAGCTCCTCTAATATAAATTTCCCAGGAAAGGCTCTTTATTAAGCATTCGTTTGCCTCTCTGTTGTGTTCAATCTGTACTAATTCTACGTGCACACACATGTGTCAGCACTGAACAAGGACAGGACCGCTGCGCACTGGTGGGTGCAGATAGCTTTTTCCTCTGAAGCCCATTTACCAGCTGGATCTACCAACATAGGAAGTCTGCCTTCCAGGGGAGGAATCACACCCCTATCATTTGTTTGATCTGTGGGTTTACTGTTAAACTGACCACACAGACACCTCTGAAGTGCTGGGAGATCCTCCCAGGAAAGGCCCAGTTTGGTGTCCAGAGATGGCAGTGAGAACCAGTTCAGCTGGTTTGCTGCCACGGATTAAACAAACAGAGAGTGGCATTTGTTTTCCTTCACATGAATGTGTTTAGTGGGGCTCAAAATCAATCAGGAAAGAGATGTTTGGAGCTAAAATACAGGATCTTTTTTTATTTGGTTGTGCTGGGGTTTTTTGTGTTAGAAAAAGCCTTTTGGCTTTGAAATCTGGCTGCCTCAGCTATATAGGTATATCAGGAGGGAATCTGTCAGAAAGAAATAGACATTTGGCAGGGAAAATTTTGAAAGTAAGACATAGTAATTAATCTTGATTAGGTTTATTAGGGTTGCAAGAAGGGTAAGTATTTATTCCATGCATTCTTTAGAGGAGTTTACTTGCTGTGTGTTCTGGTCTGGTTTTGTTTTTCTTCTCCCAGCTTTCTAAGCTTCAATTTATGTGACACCAGCCAATTACCTAACCGTGCTGCCTTAACCTTTCTTTGTGCTGATCCATTCAAGAGCAGAGATAGTCACTCTGCGATAGATCATTGTGCTTCCAGAAAGGCTGTTGTGAACCAAATGATGCCGCATTGTGTGTTCCCTTCAGCATCTTCTGGCATCACTGATAATGGGCTATCACTTTCCCTGGGCTGCTGGTATCTCTGCTTTATTTAACATTTAGGCTGATAATCTTTGGGGCAGGGTCGTACACCTAGAGTTGCCAAAGGCAATGAGGGGTGGTTCTGCTTCATGCTGAGCAATGGAAACTGAATGGCAACAACCTCTGAATTTAGATTTAGAGCCCATGAGTGCTGAATAAGCTTGAGGCAGCTGTGGTACTGCCCAGCTCACAAATGGGCTGTACCCCAAACCAGCTCCTAGTGCTGGAAGAAAGCACCTTTTAGTTCCCTCTGTGCCCGTATGAATCTGGATTGAAGAGAGTTTTATCTAAAGCTGACATCTCTGGACTGTGGTGGTGTCCAGGAGGGACATTGCCATTGGCACCCCCAGCTTGATGCTCCAGCCCTACCAGCCTGACTGCAGTGTGGCAAGAAAGGACAATCGTGGCTGAATTCTCCAAGCTGGTGGGAAAGCACAGAGAAAATCAAGAATCTAAGGATTATTATGGCTTACAGTTGTCACAAACCCTTGAAAAGTTAGTTCTCATTTATCTGCCAACTTGACTTTGGAAATCTGAAAGCACATCACCTGTAAGAAAGAACAGACTGACCCCATTTAGCTACGGTAGCCAAAGCAACACCTACAGTGGATTTCTCATCAGGCTGCCTCCCAAAACTCAGGCTCTGCGCTTAGACTGATTCAAAGAAATCTCTGTGCAAGGCCTTTGCCATTCCAGAAAGATAAGAACTGGGAAGGAGCCAGCAACTGCATTTGCTCTGGGGCCTCCGGCTGACATTTCTTCACTGTGTGATCCAGAAAGGGAGTGCAGGGTAAGAAAAAAGGCAGGCTTGCCTGTCAGTAGTGACCAGAGGAGAGATTTTGGAGGAGCCTATGGGCTAGTTTCCTCCCCCCACATTCCTGTCCCTGTTATGGTTTCAGCAGCTCAGACAAACGGTTGGATACACTTGAGTGCACAGCCCTGCAATGCAAAGGGGATGCTGCCCTCGTCGTGACTCTTGCGTTTAGGTATTTCCAGGAGGAGGAGGGGACAGGAGGGAAAAAAGACATGAGAATGTGTGAACTGTTTTTTTCTTTCTTTTTTTGCTTACTGAGTCTTTGTTAGAAAAGCTGACAGCTGTGCATCATGTTATGCCAAACAGCTTTGCAAATCCCTTTGCATGGACAGTAAGGTTCTGCTCCAAACACTGAGAAGATCCAACTGGAGCATTATGATCAGCTTTCCTCAAAAATTGGTCATGATTTGCTCAAAACTGTGTAAGGCCGCATTGCTGCAGCCCAAGTTTTGGCTTCGGTCACATGCATGAAACCTCCTTAGGGCTGTATGAATGTAAATGAAGGCAGGGCTGGGCCAGAAAGGCGATCTGCAAAACAGACCACTGCTAACTTCATGTGACTGACTGGGGTCAACCCTTGGGTATTGTACCAAGACATTGCAATCCTTACACAGCCCTCTGTGTGTGCTCTGAACCTGCAAGTGATTTGTGAGGGGTACACTTCACAAGCCTTTAAAAATGTAGACGTGTGATGAAGTTTGAGTATGCCTTTGTGCTCAGCAGTGACTGGAAATAGAGAGGGGATATGTGCCATTCTTCTTGATTTTTGTTTTCTTGGCGAAGTGAGGTAACAAGGTGTCAGGTGTCAAATGCAAACAAGGGTTATTTCCTCATGCTTTTCTCCTTAGCAGTTGAGCACTAGGCTGACACTTGAGTGAAAGGACAGGCTCAGTTTGCCAGAGAACTAGTTGAAATCTGAAGTTATTCAGTTGAAACCAATAAAGAGACTGGGATCAAAATCTGGCCTTGTGCCCAGCTGTGGAGTCCTTTCCAAACAGACTAAAGAAAAAATAGCTGTGGATTGCAGACCATGTCTGCAGCAGAAAGTGGAATTTGCCGGTGAAGAAAACTTCTCATTTAAAAAGCTTTTGAGCAACTTGCTCTCAGATATTTGCAGCGCCCTTAAATAAACACCTAACTGTAATGATCTTATGTGTTAAATGAACAAGTGTGGAAATTAGGACACGAGATATTTGCATAGTAGCCAGGAAATAATTATTGATCATAGTCCAAGCTGAAGAATAGTAGCTATTGTTTCCAGCAAACTAGTTTTCACAAAGCAACACGAACTTCCTGTACTCAAAACACTCACATCAGCAATGCCTACAATGATATGTAGCAAAACTATTAACGAATCAAATACATGAGGGAAAAATTCAATCCTAGACAAACTGTAAAGGATTAAACCTAATCTGCAGTATATCTGTGTGTTTAAAGGTCTCTGTACTGTATATCTTTCTATCTAGCATTAAGTAAGTGCAAATATATGCTGGTGAAAGACACTGGATTTTCATTTCAGAATGACTAGATTTTATGCATATTTATACACATGCAGAAATGTAGACATTAATTAATGACCTCCTTAGGTCAGGAGGCCTGCAATAGCTAGGGACCCCATTAGAGGGCATGACTATGAATAGTTCAAGGTTTGGCTTGGAATGTGCACTAGGTGATATAATTAGTCACTAGCAAAGGAATTCATCCTTACTCTGGCACCATGTGAGTTGGTTTTCTCAATGTGAAGTGCAGCCACACAGATACAGATCTCTGAGATCGTTTTTTGTTTGGTGAAACAATAATTAATGCTGCTTAAGGAAAAAAAGCTAAAAAAACAATGATGGCAAAGTGGCAAATGCCATGGGGAGTTTTAGGTCAGTAAGCAGGGAGGACAAGCCTGCCAGATCTGCCTCATTTGTAAGCCTAACCTCTTGACTGTCAAAAAATATGCTTTTCAGTTGGAAATTTCCTGGGGAGGTAAGCAAATGAAATTATGAAACGCAAATCAGTCTTTATACTTTAAGTCACATGGAAGTTGGGAGGGTGACCTGGGGAAGAAAAAAACATTGTTTGCTTTGTCTTACATTTCTCCCTATGCAACTGCCCTGGGCCACTTTCGGAGTCAGAGGCATGGGTTGCGTGCACCTGGGGCTGACCTGCTCTGCTCGTCCTTGTGTTCCAGTGACTCCTTACAAGAACAAACTGCTGCAAAAACGGTGCTGCTTGGTTTCAGACAGAGATCTGGAAGGCCAGGTCTCAATTACACCCAGTTACTCTGAGCTTACTATTAAATCAACTTAACCAGAAATCAAGGCTCAGTGTCTTAAACAGGTCCATGGAGACCAGGGACCACACTCCTCCTGACTCTCCTAAAACTCCTCATGAATTCTCCAGGACCTCTGTGCCAGTGAGAACGGAGCAAGGTGTTGAATGTTTGCCTGAATGCTCTTTTTGTCCTCCCTGTCAGTCTGTGTCACACCAGCAGATGCTGGGAGCAAAAGGCCAGGCCCCATGTGGTCTGAGCTACAGTAGCTCCATGGCAGCAAGCAGAGAAGTGCCAGGCTAAATCACTTCGCAGACTGTATCATCAGGACTGGAGAGGATTATTATATGTGTAATTTTTTATCCTGCTGGCCAGAAAACCTCTCTGATTTTTCTTTATGTTAGTTTCCTCTTTCTTTTTACTCTTCCAAGGTCATCTTTGGATAGGAAACAAGTGGTCAGATGATAATATGATATGTGTGGCAGAAGAAAGAAAGAACAGAGATGCCATAATATGGTTGTACACAGAGGCAGAATATTATTTTCCAGGGAAATTGGTGTTTGCTATTTAACCCTGCTCATCCACTCTGCCCACTCCCACCAAACATTGCTTCCTATTTACAGAGATCCTCTCGTCACAGCCTTTTCATGTCTCGCTGTTTTTAATGCACTGGGTTTTGCAGCGGCTCTGGGAGAAACACTATCACCCCCTTTTAATCCACTGAGAAGTGGACAGAGGTCCAGAGCCTCAGAGATACACAGGCAACTACCTCTGCCTTTGAAGAGCCCTTGAAGAGCCACACCAAACATACCTATGCAGAGTACCAAGAAGAGTTTGGGACAACTCTGGGAACTAATCCCACGTCCTGTAATACCTGAACAAGTGCACGACTCCTTCCACTTGTCGGCTTCTCATAGAGCTGGCTCCTTCCCTGGGACAACCCAAGGGTCAGCCCCTCAGGTTGTAATTGCAGCGGGAAAATAATTCATGAAAGAAGGGATGGCTGCTTTGGGTGCAAGGTAGCTGCACAAGCAGGGGAAGGAAGGAGGGAGCAGAAGGTTTTCCTCCCTGTCTACTTGCTCCCTGTTAAGGTTTGCAGGTTAAATCACTTTAGGTCAGGTTGAACCTTTTAGAGCCTGACATATTATAACTCTCCTTCTTTTCAGATATGAAGGTAGGAGAGTAGAGCACACATATCCACCCAACACAACATTTCAGTGCTCTGAGCAGACAGGTTTCAGTGACTATTATTATGGGAAAGGTGTGTGGGTGTGTGTCTCTGTGTGTGAGTGTACGTAGGAGAGCGCAGCACAGGAATATAATAAGGAAAACTGAATAAGATGAGTTAGGTAGAATAAGCTGACTAGGATGGGAAGAGGGTGGAGAGGGCCCCAGAACACAAGGGTTGGGCTGGGGGTGCTGAGCTGGGACTGGGAACCACCTCTGATTGCTCCCGTGCTCGGGGATAACAGGCTTAGTACGTTCTTGTAAATACACAGAACTGCATCCAAGATCCCTAACCCCAGTTTCTCCTCATAATTAAAACTGCCTATAATAGCCCAGGCTGTGGCTGTCTGTACAGATCAGAATGGATCAGACTATCCTTCTCATTTCTATTTCAAAATGAATGTATCTAAGTATGTCACAATTGGTCAAGTTGGTGGTTTACTATTTTTATCTTCCCAGTTTACATACAGATGCTGATTTCTGCTCTTCAGTTATTCAACTCAGAAAGAGAACTGATAAGATTTTCAAAGAGATGGTCTTGGGAGAGCCTTGCCCTTAGACCATCAATATCTCATCTTGTGCACCACGCAAGTACTGTACTCAGAAGGAAAGACAGGAAACATAATCTATTCTTCCTCATACCTCTGTGCCATAGGGAATCAAGCAGTGCAAACCTGCATGCCAGGCCCTTTCACTGAAAACTGTCTCTAGAAGAGTTATCAAACTGCGCTGCTTCTCCAGTGCCTTAGGCAATTAATGCAACTTCTTTACATTCCTAAGGATCCCCCACAGCAAACTCTGACACAGACACACAAACACACACGTTCAAAGGGGTTTACTCTCCTATCACTTGATGCATAAGGATGGGCAGATGAAAAAAGACAAAGTGTTAAGAGATCATAGTGATGATGACAGAGTCACAGATATGCTGATGTCAGGGGATGATACCTGGCGCAGGTGAACACAGCTGATACATCCTGCTGCATTGCACTGGAGACATGGTAAAGATACATGTACATGAAATAACATCATGTTATATGTAAGGGTATTTCATCCCTTTGTGGAGTGGTAAAACCAGTGAACTAGGTAAACCCTCCAAACAGCTTGTAGGCAGCTTTGTTGATAAAGAAAATGGAATGGAAGTGCCTTGTAAATTATTGATATCGCATATTGCATGTGAACTTTTGACATGGCTGTCTCCCCGCTGTCATTCACTGCGTGCCATAATCCCTTCCTTTCCTGCCAGATTTCAATCTGTTCCATGTAACCCTTCCTATTCCTCCAGCAAGGGAATTCAGCAGCATCATAGATTCTGTACAAGAATTGCATTTTATAAATCATTCCTGCAGTTAGCCTTCTGGCAAGCAATCACTTAGCATGTTTTAGCCTCTCTCACATCAATTCTCAGGACTTTGCAGGTCTCCACGTTAGTAACAGGATCCTGTCTTTGGATAAAGAACAAGAAGCCACTGAAAAGTGGAGAAGCCAGACCTCCAAGAGTCTTCAGGTATGAATGAATTTTTCAGAAGAGCTCAACTGTCTTTAAGCCCCTGTGTAGGGATCAGATGTTCAAAAGTGCCCAATGCCTTGATAGCTCCCACTATGAACCTTTCAGATAGAATTTAAAAGCCCATGTGTTGATCTATTTGGAGCCTCTGGACTCAGTGGTGAGAGTTGAGCGCTCTGAAAAATTCAGCCATATTTTGTCAACAAAGTCTACTAAAGAATAAAAGTTACAGTCTGAAACTAAAAAAGAAAGAAATCAAAAGACCTAACACGGAAAATTCCTTTTTTACCTCTTCTGTTTCACTTTGCTGGGAGCTGCAGCACCAAAATGGTACTACTAAGGAAAAACATTGATTTCTATCAACATTCGTGTAAGTGAAAAAATAACTTGATAGTTTCCAGCTTAATGTATAGGTAGTGGCGTTGAGTTCAAAATTTCATCTTAGGTAAAACTCAAGTATTGACTTCGTTTGAAGCAGGAATCTTAAAGGCCACCATTGCTTGTTGCAAATGGGATTACCTTGCAGGTCTTATACCTTTGCCGTGCTTCCCAATATGAAATTACATCATATCAGCTGGTTTGGCTGCAGGGTATTCTAAATCATTTGAAAAATGTTCAAGTGCTACTTATTGTCTTTTCATTGTTGTATACAATAGAGCAGCTGACCGAAAGATAAGAGGGGCCTGGACCAAAGAAACAAGTCCAAAGAGCCACTAACCATCTGGTATCAGTTTGATAGCCAAAGGTTCATATGGCACAAGTTCGACAACGAGGGTTATTGCTACCCCTCTTGCCCCAGGATGCTATGCCCCAAATTTATGACATTTATGAGTGTGAATATAAGATTCTTAGGTTATACTTAGGGTGATATAAATTCATTTGGTACAGAATTTTAATCATTTATCTTACATGCACCTTTATTTCAGTTCTACACATCTTAAAATCAGCAGATGACCTTGAAATAGGGTAGAGGACAACCTAATGTTACATCTCCTCACACCAAGGATACAAGTGACTGAGTCGTTAATGCTTTGGACATCAGTTGCTGAGCATCACCAAGGGCCCTTATAAAACAATAAATCTCTGTAGGTACAAACTAAAATGACAACTTGTATCACCACTGCAGAGATGCTGGAAATGGATGAAAGTGAGACAATTCCCTCACAATCCAGGGAAAATGGCTGAGGCAAGAAAAACTGGGTGCTGTAAACACCAAAAGTGTGAAACTCAGTTTTAAGTATTTTTGTGAGTAACATATCAGACAAACAACTCAAGAGGTGTTCAGCATTGCCAAGGTTAGTGAAACCCTTTATGACCTGCTGGCTACCATCTAGCTGTATAATCTAAAACCACTTGGGTGACCTGCTCATACAAAAACATTTTTCTCCTGAGATTTAAGTGACAGCAGAGACTGTAGCAGATGACTGGTTATATCGGAGAGGTAGTGAAGTATTAATGTGGGGCTCTGCTGAAATTTATGTGGGATGCAGTGTGTAAGTCTAGCTAACCACATTCAGGAATGCTGAATTCAAACTGGGATGGGCACAGAGAAGGACTCCTAATGTTACCAAGGGAACCTGACTTACTAGAGGAGAAAAAAATACTGGAGAGAGTAACACTGTCCCTACTAAGTCTGCTAGACGGTAAATACCACCAAGGAATAAAAAGTACCTAAGAGACAGTCTGAGGCCCGTGTTAAGGCTGAGCACTGGGTCTTGTACCAGTCCTTGTCAGTAGCTAAGTGGCATTGCCATTTCATTGTGGAGAGCTAAGTTGCTCAGGTGCAATTCAGAGGAGGACAGAGAGCCACCAAAAGCCTCTGAAAGACTAATCTACTAGGAGAGCTCAAATTGCACTGAGTAGAGCTGAGAGCACAGGAGAGATGCATCTTCTGCAGTAGAGCCTGGGATCACATGACTGACTGATGAGGTAGAAACACAAATCCTAGGCATTTTTCCACCAAAGATGGTGTAAGTGGTGCTCTTATGTCTTCAAGGAGTGATGAAACCACCTGTGATAATTCCACGGGTGGGGAACAGTCCTTGTTTTAGCTGAAGAGCAACCACCTTGCAATCAGCAATAGTGCCTGCTTCAGAAACAGCATGTGTTTTTCACCCAAAAAAGTCATTACACGAAATACACATGCAAGCACTGGAAATAGGTCCCAGAACCCAGCACTGTTCTCTCAGAGCCCCATTAAATGGGCTACAGAATCAGGATCCTTCTGGCGTCACAGATCATTCATTTGTTTTTTGCACAGTGGCCCATCTTCAGCAGAGAGGAGTATAGTCCCATCAAGATTATAGACCACGGTTGGTGGAAAAGCATCCCTAGAAAATAAGAACTGCAGCACCTCTATCAGGCAAGTCTTGGTCCCAGACTTGCTTCCTTCCCACATGGGTTCTAGCCAGTAGACCACAGGCAAAATGCACCTGCAGATGCTTCCTCATCTTCCTTCTCCATCAGGCATGTTCCCTTAGACAACATGGGGTTCGTGGTCCCGTTTTTGGCCTGATGAAAATGGAGAAAGGTCGTTTTGTTCCACTGATCCACAAAAAGCCTGAGTTATGGCTCCTCAGACAGCTGCCCTGATCTGAGACACAGTGAAACAGGGTGTGGAGGATCCTGAATAGACCCACAGTTTAGAGGGATCTTCAGTCATTCAGTCATGCGAAACACCCCCATTGTATATGGAGGTGCTGTGATGTCCCAGCAAGGCGGCTGTAGTGTGCTGTCTCAATAAGGCCAGCTAATGACATGAAAACAAATAAAAACAAACTGGATGTGAATTAATGTAGCATGTAAATAGAGGGAAATGTAAACATCATTATCATGGTGGAGAAGATTCTAGCATGACATTTCAGAAGTATTAGGGGGAAAAAAAGGTAATTGATT
>VYZW01014327.1:1097-14162 GCA_013401315.1 Balaeniceps rex | reverse complement strand
GCATAGACGCCAGCGTTTGTCAAGACAGGACAGTTTTTGCAAAGGTATTGCTGTGCACAGACTTGAATGGGGTGTTATTCATCTCTTTAAATTAAGTTGTCTCTGTTGGCTGGGTTCCCATTACAGTCACTGGCAATCTGGTCAATATAGCCGTAAGGCAGTTTATTCTAAAGCAGACACTCACATTTATGTCAGATGAATCGTGCCCTAGGTATTATGGACAGTATTGACTGGTTCTCCATAAACATAGCTGAAGCCCAGATATCTGCCTCAAAGATAAAGACTTATTTTTAGAAACCTCAATTCAAAAAACAGCATCCCACTGTTGGGTCCATGCCACATGCCCCAAAATAAGGAGGAGTAAGGTGATACATGGGGATCAGAGTGATAATCCAGGTCTTGGGAGGTTCACATAAACTTCCAGGAGGAAGGACAAACTCACAGTTATACAAATGGTCTGAGAGCATCATTTCAGTTCTGACCTCACCACAGACTTAATCTGCCACCTCCCCTGCAACCAAGTCACTTTGTCGCTCTACACCTTTGCATCTCACATGGACAGAATGACATTCGACTTCCCGGACTGTTCTCTCACCTATGTAGACAGCAAGCTCCTACTGCATCTTACAGGGCTTAGCACACGCAGTCTTGTATTTTGTTTCAAACCTGTAGTTGCTACTGTGGTATGAGTAAATGATGGAGAAGCCACAGCAGCTAGTCAGAAGAGCTTTCAGTCCCAAGAGTGATTGCCCTTTTAACTAAGAATACTACGTTTTCGTATTGGATTTCTTTCTTTTTTTGTGTGTTATTGTTGTTGCTGCTGAAAAAAAGTGATTTATTTTGACATGGTTTCTCTTGCTTAAAAAACAGAAGCTTAACCCTTGCTCTTTCCAGAGTAAAAGTAACCCTACAGGGTATGTAATAAATATTTAAAATGGATAATTGAAGGAGGAAGGAAAAGATCATGTCATGGAGGGATAGCAAGAATTTTATTTCAGGGTAGTGACAGCTTCTGTTGTCTCTCCCATCAAATAACTCTGAACTCAGGAGGACTGCTGCATGCAAATTAAGTCAAATGAAATATAGGTGTCCACATCATGCGCATCATCTTCATCAGAGTGGCAGATCAGTCCCTGCAGGACAGAGACCAAGTGGTGGATGCTGAGTGTTCCCCCTCCCTCAGAGGTGGTCCCGTGAGGACAAGGTTAAGGCTGTTTAATGGCACAATGGGGAGAGCCTTGCATGGCACCTTCCCTCACTGTCTTAATTTTGGAGTGGATTTCCTCCCTTGGTGCTGTCAGGCCAGTATGCTCCTCCAGCAATTGAATTTATTTTATCCATGTTTTAAATCACAAGAGAGGAGTTGTATGCTGATTAGGCAAATAGCTGTCACCATCCTACCAGGCAGCTACTCCACACCTGTCTTGAAATCAAATGCTGGGCCTGAGCACTGGTTGCAGCAGAGAATCGTGACGACAGCCTAGCAGGAGAGAGCATCCTTCCAGAGCTGCTGCTTTTCACCCGTGCCTCTCAAGAAAAAGGCAGGAGTTTGACTGTGGTCTCCCTGTGCACTCCTGGTTGTCAGGAGAGCCACTTCAAGTCACTGTCCCGGTACTTTTTTTTGAGGGAAACTGAGGCACGAGTAAGTTGAGTATTTTGTTTGCCTTTCACTAGGAATTTGGTGGAGCAGGGAACTGGTCCTGGCTCTCCAAAGCCATGCTAGCACTCTGGCCATGGACCACCCTTACTTATCACAAGAATCCAGACTCATCGTTACCCTCTTCTCAGAACTACATCAGTACATACCCTGCTGCAAAGATCTTGCGGTTTTGCACCCCCAGCTTTTCCGCATGTTCTGAAATCCCATTGACTCCCGTCACAGGCCATGACTTTTCACATTCCCTAAAGTTCAATGAGACAAGAAATAACAAAGTACTTTGAGCAACAAAAGGCCAGTGTAACCTAGAAGTGATTCCTCCCAGGGCAGAGTGTGAAGTACATATTTGAATTACTTTTATGAACTGGTAATTGTGTAAATCACTAGAAAGCTACAAAGTGGTGGTGACTGTGCAAAAAAAGTTCATTAAATTAAAAAAATAGAACACACTCCTGAGAAGGATCTTCTCAAATGTTACTAATTCAAATGTTTTTTGTCCTCTAATTGTACTGAAAAACATATCTAAATCTAAAACCATTTTTGATACTCATGAATGGCTGAAATAAAAATTATTTTTACTAACAAGTGATTATGTAATATTAAAATACTGTTATCACATTTATCTGTTTACCAGATGGAGTTCTAATTGAAATTTGTTCAGAACTCATAATAGCATTAGGTCATGTTATGCTTACAGCGTGAAGCAATGATTACATCTGTGGCTTTTGTTTTTAATTAGCTTTTTTCAGTTATCTGGGAGAGATAGAACCTTTCAAGATCGTAATTCACTTTTGATTACAATGGAAAGAGAACAAACTGAGTCATCTTACAGAAAAATGTGTGACTGTATAATTTACATTTCTGACTCTGGGGCTGTTAGATCTGACTGTATTTTGATTTCCTGTCACTCATCAGTTATGTTAATTGGTTTTTGATGGCAACGAGGTGCTGGCGTTTGCACATTCAGGGATCTAAAACGACTTTACAAAAAAGAGATGAGCGTGTATTGTGTCTTACTTTTCTGGTAGCAGGACAGAAGCATTGCTCTTAATGCAAAGTACTGAAAACCAGACCTTTTTGTATCAGCCCTGCAGCTGAATGTAGCCAGAGGTGAATTTTAAAGAGGGTCTCAAATGTAGCCGTAGCTCTGATTCAGAAAAGTATCTGAGCATGTGCCTTCATCATTCATCCCAGCCTACAAACAGACACACATGATTACTCACCTGCTTTAGGTTAAACATCTTGCTGAGTCTCGTCCTATGGAAAGGGCAAGCCCTTGCAAGCAGCAAGCCCACAGGGGGTACTTCATGTGCCCTCCTCAGTGGGTAACTGACACTAGCGGCTCATTAGTAATAAACTGACTCAAGCAGCTCCCCCGACTAGGAGAAGTGCCCCTGCTGCCCTCTTTCTTCAAAGTCTTGCTTAGCTTGTTGTAAATACCCATGATTGGGAGAACAGAAGAGTAACTCCATGAGCCAAAACAGGGAATAATCATCCTTAATCTGCTGGAATGAGCAACTGCTGACAGACGGTGACTAGCCCCGCTCACCTTTCTGCTGCCACTGGGAGCCTGGGGAGCAAAGCTCCGACCCCCACACATGCATGCCACGCTGCATTTGCGCTCTTGAACAACACACAGGGAGAAAAGAGAACCTGTACGTGGCCAGCCATGGGAATTTGGTGGCACTGTTTGCCATCCAAGTGCTTATGAAGATGAATGAGATGGAGTTGGTAGGCTGCAGCTATAGGAAAAGAGCAAGGTCATTTATTTCACTACACCTATGGAAGTGTGAGATACGCAGAGAAGCAATAGTAAGAAACCAAGTTTGATGAGCTTACATGGTAGTGATTGGTATCCCTGGAGGGGTTACAGGAATTGTATAAATTGTAGAAAATGGGCTCAGAAGGGATGTTGAGATGTAACATAATCCATCCCCCTGCCAAGGTGAATCAAGGGGCGAATTGCCCATAGACATTCCGTCTGTAATTCTCTTGCTCTGCTCAGTGCCAGAGGAGTTCAGCAGTTTTCCAGTATCCAGCTGGAAAAACAGCTTTCTAAGAGGAATTGCAGAAAATTCAAGGCAGAGTAACAAGAATGATCAAAGGTCTAAAATACATCTGTAGCATTCAGTCAGTCACTGCAAATTAATATAACCAGTTAATACCACTTACAGGTGAAAATATGTAGGCTGGGGTTCAAAGTACCTGACCTGATTTCCCCTCCTACACACCAGAAAATTATCTTCCCCCTCATTATGCCTCACTGTGCCCAAAAAGTTCCTTCTGTGTTTACCTGAGCCACTGCTCCAATGGCTCAGGCCCTTCCGATCCTTATTGCTTGTTTCTGGGAAGATGGGGAGATGCTTTTTCCCCATCACTAAATGAGCATGTGGTACCCTTACGAGGGCACAACTACCATGGGCATTTCCAGTGCCCCCTGTGAGCACAGGAACAGAGTCAGTACCTCTCACTGGGGCTGGTTAAATGCGTCATTTTCCTCCTTGGGGTAACTGGTCTGCAAGGGAGATTATCCTCAATGGTTGTTCCGGAGTGAAGGATTGAGAGGATTTGGCTGCCAGTTTCTGCTGGGATGTGATGCTCACCCCCACTTGCAAGGGAGGCAAGGGACCTTTCCACGGCAGTCCTCCCATGCCAGGCTCCTGCTCTGCTCTGCTTTCTGTGACCACTCAGAGCTAATGGACACTGGCTTGAGGTCCTCCTTGACTTTGACAACAGAGGACTTTGTGCCTCTGCTTATATGAACTGATGGTTCTTAAAAAGCCATGTGAGGTCTAATGCAGGTGGTCGGCAACATTGATTTTGCTTTTTTTGGAAAACCAAGCATCAAGTTCTTTGCTCTTTATATTGACTCCCCTTCAGGATCTGTCGTGAGATCCAGGCAGCCTGCACAGGACAGATATCTGTGCTGGGGAAGGACCCAATCTCTTCCTGATGACACCTTGCACCGTCAAGAGGGCACATGAGGATGCAGACGTGGGCTAAGTCCCACATCACACAGGAGTCAACTGAGGAAACACAGACACACTCATGCTCAGGAGGCTTGAGATCAGACCTCCCATGACACCACGTAAGCCTGCAGTGACTGCACAGGGGGACCTGAAAGCAGAAAGATTAAAAGTGATGCTGAGATGAGAAGAGTTTCATTGGGGATGAACGTGGCAGCAAGAGAAGCAGTTCCTATCATCGCTTACAGCCACAGCAGCCTTCACCAAGGACAAGATGGGCAGCAAACAGTGGTCCTGTCACAGGAAACCTTTCCTGGTCTTGCTCTGGATTTTGTTCTTGTTCTTAACCACTGAAGATTATTTTTTTTCAGTGAAAAAACGGGACAATAAGACTGTATGGTCATTATTTATCAAGCAATCGCCTTACCTAACGTGCAGGAGTCATTTTCAGTCTAGCTTTGAACAAGCTAATGCTGGGACTCAAGCCTGCCCTTTCCACAATGTAAGGCAGTAACCCAGCTGCCCAAACAGTGGCTATGCTGGGCCTGCTCGGGATTTAGCAAAATTCCTCCTGGGACCCAAACAACCTTTCACAGGCAAAATGTCAGCGAAGTAAGTGCATTGTCACAAGAAAGTGCTGGCTCATTTCCTAAGTTCAGGTTAAAAAAAAAAGAACAAACCAAACCAACCCAGTCTAAACATCAATGTAACGCCATTAAAGCGATGTAACAAAAATAACTCTGGCCTGAAGACTGAGAGATTTAAGTGAGACTAGAATAGGCCTTTAATTACTTCCATTTTTACTCTTTAGCAGCCTCAACAGGACTAAAATAGTTCCCTCCCTCCTCTTCCCACTGTGTCAGTAGGACAGAGCCATGCATGAGGATTCACACGCTCCCTAATGTTGTGCCTCCTTAGACACAACAATACCTCCATTGGCTTTCTCTCCCCTCCCACAGCAGGCATTCAGTGTGGATCAGCCATACCATAGCCAAAACGAGAGGCATGCAGGTGGATTTCTTTTTTTGTCTCAGCTCTGTCCCTTTTCTCCCTTCCTTTTTTCGGAGGAGATGCAGATGGTAGAGTCGCTCCCTTTGCTGTGTGCGAGTGTCTAGACAAAAAAACTCCCCGCAGCTTGTGCAATTTTCTGAGCTGCCTTCTGCTCACCTCCACCTCCTCATTTTCCTCTTTATCTGCTTTCCGTATTCTCCATGCTGCTATCAGTCCTGTGGAAATGAACACATCAAAGCCATAAGTAGTCATTTTTTCACTGCTCCTGTGTCCTCTCCCCCCTCTTCCTTTAACATTAATATTAATAGCTACTGTACCTTTCTTCACTGTTGCTTTCTTCTTGATTCTCAAGGGAGTAAGTCTTTTCTTGGACTTTCTGCTACAGCGAACGCTTGTTTGAAGGAATGCTAGGGCATGCTGGGAAGCACAACACTGGTGATGCCTGTGATACAATATTGGGCCAAGCAGCAAAGATATTAAATGCTATTATCGGAAGAGTCAAGCATGCTTTTATCCCTGCCACGTATGGCTGGATTTCTTTTTCGTTGTTGCTTTCCTAGCAAAAATAGCTTTTTAATCAGTCCAAAACCTCCAAGGAGAAGAAAAAAATAAATAACTTCTTTCCTATGCCCTCCTTGGTGCTTTTCTACAGGGCTGCTGCCTGAGGAGCAAAGAAGCAAGTGCTGTTTCACGCCTGTTGTCAAACCACACACACACTCAAATACATACTACAAGGACACACATCACTGGCATCCCCACCACTGCTATTATTTAAAGCACGGAGTTAATGAGCTATCCTGCCCTTCAAGGTTTGCCCGCCTGTTGCTAGTCCCTGGGGCTGAGAGATGAACGCCTCGCGCATGCGCCAGCCCAGGTCTTGCATTTGTATTCTGTGATGCAGTTGCGTGTCTGGAGCGCTAGGAAGAAATCCCCCAGGTTTGATTTCACTTACACACGTATAATGGAAATACGGCAGCATGCGGTGAGCGTGACGTTTCTGCTCCGTGGGGGCTGCATGCAATCCATGGTGAAGGTTGCTACTTAGGATCACAGTGGTGCCCAAAAGGCAGAAGGTGAATTTCTTGATGTCGTAGTCACAAGAAACAGGTACCATGGTAATAATGAAACTCACTGTAACCCTCAGAGTGAGTTATTCCAAGCATGATTTCTGCCTGGCAAGGTTATTATTTGCTCCTGTCTTGACACTAGGGATCCGCTCCCTTTGAAAGCAAGGATTTCTTTAGTGTGCAGAAGCAGACTGTACATCTGGGGCAGGAGGGATTGGGGAACTCAAATGAGACTCCCCTTACACTTCTTTTGTGAGGTACTGTAGCTGGACACAGCAACAAGTAATCCCCCTCCCCGCTCTCCTGCGCTCCCCCGGAGCTGCTGCTGATGTGAAACCAACTGTTGTTACAGCCAGTGGAAAGACCCCCATCAGCAGCAGTGGGTTTGCATCAGCTGGAAAAAGGACGAAGGGAGGTCAGGAGATGGATTGGTGCTGGCTTTCAAGTTATGACCCCATCCTATTTTTTCCCTTTCCTTCTCCAGCAAAGCCTTGTGTAGGCTGACAGCCACAGACTAGCTGCCCTTTAGTCTCAGTCTAGTCTGTGGAAATCTCCCCCACGCCGATCAAAAGGCTGCAGGACTGAAATGCACTGTACTGGCACCATAGCTTTGACTTGGGAAGAAAACTGGCAGGGGAGGAGAAGAACAATACACCGAGTTATGAATGGGAGAGAAAAACTTGCGCAAAAGCCCACTACAACCAAAGGAGCTCCAGATTACAGAGACACAGGTCAGGCTCCTATTATGGCCTTTTTGGAGACTAGAAAGCCTTGCACAAGAATAGTCCTGTGTCCCGCAGTGCCAGTCTCAACCATTTCAGCTCCAACCAGCAGCACCACGAAGGTCTAATGGAAGAATGGGAGACTGTTTGACACAAGAGTCAGGAGAGTCATTAGTCTTAACAAACAAAAGGAGGCAGGGGGATCTATTTGCTTGTCATAATCACCAATCTGATGGTTTCAAGCATGTGCAGAGGCTTCAGGATCTAATAGAGATGCCTTGTCTTTGCAAACATGAAACCTAAACAAAGTCTCAGGCGGTGATCGGAGGATGCTTTTGAGATCACTGCAGAAAACCTAATAGTAAAATCCAAATGATGTCACATGCTTTGCTGCTTGTCTACAAGACTCTCCCAAAGGTCTCCCTGCTCTCCCAGCTTATGAGCCTAATTAACCCCCTGCACCTCGTTGCCAGACATGGAATTTTAAGTAATTATGGGGATGTGTGGCTTCCTTACCAGCATGTCAAACTCTTCAAGTCACATTGGAGCACTGGTATTTGCCTTGTACTTCTTTGTTCAGTGTTGCAGGGGGCGGTCAGCTATCCACACATGCAAACCGTCAACTGGAGAGATCAATTTACAGGCTGTCTTTAGACCAAGGGGGATAAAAATTCTCCTAGAGGGTCTTGCAGGTTTCTGCAGCACTCTGGAGCAGGATGCTACAAGTCTGAGTTGTCCTTAGATGCGTTAAACTATTTCACAGGCATTAACTATGTATTTCATACACACAATCCTACCCTAACCAGCTCCCCTGAGCAATACGGATTGTGTGTGAGCTTTTCTGCATATTCAGCTGGCAAGGGACAGCCTGAGGAACCTACAGTGCTCCCACAGCTCTTTATGTATTCCTCATTAGACAGCCTGGATTGAAAGAGTAAAAACAGTAACAGGGAAAAAAATCTAGGAGCAGCAAGCAAAGCTCTAGGAATCGAACAGGAGCTTTGGTGCTACAGAGGTTGTTGCCCTCTCTGCACTTGTCTTTCCATTGCAGCAATGAATCCCTGGCTGTCCTGTGACTTGGTGATGAGGAGAGAGCATCTGTGCTCGCCCCATCGCTCTCTTAGACTCTATCACACCCTGGTGTTCAAGGTTTTCATGGGGTGCAGAAGCCACAGAGTCAAATCTCAGGTGGAGAAGGACTTCAAACCTTCGAATCCTATCTCCTGAGTGGGTGCTCTCACCACTAGGCCAGCAGGCAAAATGGAGGCAAAAGTATTTTAAGAGTCTCCAAATATATGACCTTAGTTTAAGAGACGTTTCAGACTCTGAGTCACAGGGCAGATAAGCCCAGATGGCAGTCTCACACACTTCCTTCTTGGTTTGCCTCTTGGTTGGCTTGGAGGACCAGTGCTCAGCACATTAGATGTCATAACTCACATGGTAAAGCATCTGTTTTCCCCACCATTCATTACACAGGGAATTGAGGAGCTGCTCAGTAATGTACTGAATTTACACTAATTTTACTATACTGAATTTAAAATACTGTAAATTCCCAGAGCCGTGAGCAAACTTGGAGGAGCTGCAGTGTCAGCATAATCATACAATGCTGACTTGAAGCACTGTCTGTCAAAACTTCTTCCTCCACCTTAAGGAGTATTTAGGTCCCCCATATATAGCTGGGCATAGTATAGTTTTTCATTTCAAGGGGAACCCCTAGATATTGGAAATCCACCCCGGTTGTTGTCAGAAAAAGGCATGCGAAAATCTTTCACTGAATTGCATACTGCCTTGTACGATGCAATCATTGCAGCAGCCTTCGTGACATCTATTTTGATTTAACTCCACTTTGCATTTTGTTGTGCCATATATTGAGACAGCAGGAGATTTTTCTATGGCCAGTAATGGACTGTTAAAGAAAACAATCGAGTGTACTAGCACGATTTTCAAAATGATCAGGAATAAGCTGAATAAAGAGGATATCTTTCAGTGAAAAACTTAATAAATGGCATGCCAGTTTCTTTTTAACAATTCAGGAGACCATGGCACAAATTCTGATGGTACACAAACCTAAACGCAGATTCCTAAAGGTGAACACTACAGCAGTTCACTATATGTATATTAAGATGCCCTCTATGAACATTTAGTGCTATTAAATGTTGACAGCCAATCACAGACACAAGTAACTATTCTAGATGTTTTTAAACATTTTCCAAGAAGATATCACTGTCCTATTACATTCTGTTTACACCAGCTGATTAACCATTTATTTCAAGTACCTATTAGTCCTGTGACCTGCTGAATAAAGCATTTGCCTTTACTCAGGAGTTTGCATCCACAAATCTTACTTAGTGGGTGACTTTCCCTTTCTCTGATTCAGTTTCTGCAGATATAAAACAGGGATAATGATAATGACCTCCTTAGTAATGCCATTAGGGATTTACTAATAAGCTAATTATTATTGGGGAATAAAACTTTATGTGAGGAACCATTTATTAAAGCATCCCCACGGCTTATTCACACTCCATAAGCGATTTATGAATGGAGTCTTAGAGGGAAGGTTGATGAAAAGTGCTCCAGTGCTAAAGCAGCAAAGATCCAAAGCTCATGGTCACATCTCCAGCAAATAGGTGTGTATCAAGGCATAGACATGCACAAATTCTCAGTAGTTCTTCATCTTTATGTCCCTCCTCAACTTTCCTCAGCTGCTGCTTCTGCTGAAGGAGGAGGAGGAGGTGAGGAGTACTTCTTTGGCCCTTTCAGTGCGGAAGTATGGGATCCTTCCATGTTCGACACTGTCACCAAATGAGTGACAAACACTTCCCCTGCAGCTGTTTCTGCAGCATTGCACCCATCAGTAACAAGGGAAAACATGAGAAGGAACTGTGCTTGGAACAAGGATATTGGGTGCAGATAGAGGGAGCTCCCTCATATGGCCTGGAGCATACACTGGGACCTTTTAGACCATGGCAGCAGTGAACAGTACACAAAAATCTTGTCTCCCACCTTATTTTGCTTCTGCATGAACAATCTGAAATGTTAGTAATATATTTCCTTTTTTTTTCCCTTCTGCCTAATAACCTCTTTTTCTATAGGCTCTCTTAGTCACACATGCCCATTTAAGCTTCTGCAGAGTGCTTGGCTTGCCCAGCTGCAAAATTTGCTTGGACTGCAAAACTTTGAGATCTGCCTGAGTACCAAAGGTGGCTCTTTGGCTGCTACCATCACCTCAAATGAGGATTTTAGCCTCCACGTTTACTTCTAAAAATAGGAATTAATCACTGGAAATTACAGTAATGTTGCAGGCTGAAAAACATTTGAAGCTGTTTTCTCCTACAGTTCAGCTTTTTGAACCGTACAGAAAGGACTCTAAAGAATGTCCAGTCACAGGCTGTGATGATCAATGACACATGAATATAGCAAATAAATAGAGAAGGGAGGACAAGTAAAAAGAGAATCATTATGTGCCTTGAGTAATGACAGTAGTAAATAAAATGCTTAGTCCCATGGCTACACAAGATGCCTAAGGGTACTGTAGGCCTGTTCTCAACCAAATCTCTTGCTCAACTGCAGTCCACCATTGACTATACCATACCCTAGACAACACTACTGGGAGGCTATTACACATGTCTGTGCATGGCAGGTCTCCTTAGTATCATTCTAGGGACTTTCCAAAATGCTGAGTGCAGGCTGGATAAAGACAGGGAGTTACTGGGAAACAAATCCTGCTGAACTCTCCTTTCCTGTGGAAAAATATAAAAAAAAAAAAATCCTACCTCTTCAAATCCTGAAGCCCCTCTTCCCTTGCATACAGTAATCTGTTCCTGTTCATTTAATGGCAATCATGGTCAAGGGCTCCACCTGACAAAAAATTACATAGCTCCAGCAATGAATAAAGCAGTGCCAACCACTACAGGATGTAGTCTCAAGTCATACAGGCTAAAGATGTTTGCTACACAAGGAACAAGCTCTTGTAGTCAGATAACTGATATACAAATGTATGAAAGATGCTAGATTATAGGTTTCATCCATCTCTGTCTTACAGCCAAAGGTCAGGATGAAACTTCACATCAGAATGAGTGGAACAGGAGGTAGAAATCAAATTAAGCCAATGCTCTTGTGTATTAAGTACTGAGTCAGAAGCAACACTTTCTAGGATAAAAGCATGTCAAGGAAAGAAGAAATCTGAGCCCAGTGAGGATCAGTCTGCACTTGGGGAGCTAACTCTTCCCACAGTCTTGATCCTGGCCTTTGTCTTCATAGCCAAAAACATTACCTCAAAATCTGTGCATTGAATCTTCACAAAGTGAAATCCATACCATCAATCTGTAGGAATGATGAAGGTCTAGCATCAGTGGAAAGTGGCTCAGACGAAACCATGATTAATTTCAAAGTTCATATGTCTTGAATAGAAACCAACACAGCTTTGCTGTAAAGCGTCGGCCTTTCAAAGCTCGATGGTATGAGAAGTGGCAAAGAGGGTCTGGCTTTTCATGGTTTTTCATAGAGGCCATATGCTTCAATTTGTTCAAAGCCAAGCAGACTGCTTAGTGGGAACGGCACTTTGAAGAGGAGTTGGTTAGGCAGTGTGGATAACTTTTTCCCAGTGAAGGAAAGACAGGCTCTGATTCTCCTTTCATTTACAGCAGTGTAAATAACATGGACTGTGCAAGTCAGCGAATAGATTCCAGCTTAGATGAGAGAAAGAGCTAGTCCAGAGAGAGAGAAAATTTGTCATCCTGAAACTCTGCTCTGCAGGTGTTTCTGCTCTTACAGATGTCTTGTACAAAGCCCCTAGCGGCATGTAATTAAAATCCAATTGGGCCTAAGTAAGGACTGTTGTAAGAAACACAACTGCCTTCTTCCTTAGCTCACTGATGTGGTGAGCCCTCGTCGCATTCTGTCAGGAGTCCCCACAGCACTCATGGTAAATGACTGGGGAGGGACGCCTCATGCAAACTCACAAGACAAATTATATTAAAAAGTAAAAGTGAAAAAGCAAACAGCTCGACTGGGACTTGAAAGAATAGTAGCTGCACTGTGTGCTTTTCACTCACAGCTTAAGTTCTTATGGCTGAATGTCTGTTGGAAATACTAAGGGTTTGATCTGGCAAACCTCTCGCATGCAGAATCCCTGGGACCTAGGACCACTCTGTCCTAACTGTGCTCTTCTTACCTGCTCTTTTCACTGTATTTCTGCTTCCCTCTTACCATTGCAAGACTAGAGGCGTACCAACAGCATTTGTGGGCAAGCGCCAGCTGGCATCTTTCCCCCAAGATAGGTGCTTACATGACACAAAAACCTGAATGAAAGTGCAAATACCCTAAAGCTGGAAATCTTACTCAGGTTCCCATCCAGGGCCCATTTCTCTTGAGAGAACTGTTTTTCTGTGCTTGGTAGTCTGGAAGCAGTTACGCGATGGTTTCTGCTTGAAGGTTTCCTGTCTTAGGGAAATTACCTTTGGATAGGCATGGGGTTAGCCAAGCATTCCTTTGGCCATGCATAGTTTTCTCACGCTGTATTTACACTGTGCTAACCATGGTAAAGCTGCAATACACATCATTAATAATACTGAACTCTCAAATCAGTTGCTAGGAAGCTAGGGATTCCACAGCTATGGGTGGTTATATCAATGAGCCTTCAA
>VYZW01014316.1:5951-17837 GCA_013401315.1 Balaeniceps rex | reverse complement strand
GGGGGGGGGGGAGGCCCGCCCCCCCCCCGCCAGCAGCGCCGGGGAGGGCCCAGCAGCTCCCCCCGTCTAGGCAGGGCCCGTCCGGCCGGGCGCTCGGCGGCGAGCTCCCTGCCAGGGCCCGGCTCGGGGCTCTCTGAGGGGGAAAACCCCTTGTCAGATGCAGGAGGGCGCCAAGGGCCGGTCGGGGTGGGTGGGANNNNCCCCGCCGCCGCGCAAGAGGCCGCCCCCCAGGTCAGCGAGCCGCCCCGCCGCCTCACGGCCGCCCAAGGGCCTCGCCCCATCACCAGCCCCCGCGGCCTCCTGGGGTGGGGCCTGCGGGACCCCCAAGGCCTGCTTGCCGGGAGCGGGAGGCCGCCCGGACCCCGGCGCCTCAGCCGCCTCTCCCCGGCCCGAGGTGTTTGAGCCGAGGGCGGGAGCGGCGTCAGTCGCTCTGTTGCATCGTGAGCTCGGATGCAGTGTGGTGTTTTGCCCTGGGGTTCCCCTCGCTCCGGCTGCCCGCCCCTGGGCTGGGCTCGGCCCCTCAGCCCGCCCAGAAACCCCCCTCCAGGGCGGTAGGACTCGTGATGGGCTCCCAGCAGATGCGTGCCATCCACCGCCCTTTCCCACTGGCACGGGAGTGGGTGAAGCAGAGAAGGCTGCCCCTCTTTCTGGCCCGCTGTTGGCCTGTGTGGCTGTCCGCGGCTCACGCCGCTGTCGGGTCACCCTGTGCCCACGGTCACAGTTGTTCACGTGTGATGCTGAGGCGATTGTGGGTTCCAGATGTTCCCCATAAGGCCGTTGGCAAACCCACCCCGTCGTTCGCTTTCCATCTGCACAGTGTGGGTTTGAAAAGAAGAAAAGGGGTGGAGACTTGGAGTACGTGTGTTGAAGGAGCAGAGAACAGTATATATACATACAGGGATATATTGGGTGGAGGAAAGTCATGGCATGGGGATATGGTATGTATGTGGAGTGGAAGAAAGGGGGATGCCTTCCCAGGCATTAACCATTGCTGGTGCCCCAGAGCTCCCAGTAACAGATGGCTAAGCCATCTCCGTGCGTGTTGCTTCTGTCTCTGAAGAGAGGGAACGTATGGATTACATGCCATGCTTTGGGGAGTATGGTTGCTCCCTCTGGGAGAAACCATTGCTCCAGGAGCCTCTGCTTAGTGTCTCATGTTCCAGAGTGAATAGGAAAAGTGAACGTCTTCTGGAAAGAGCCAGTTGTTGCCCAAGTAGTTGTTCACAGCTTCTGTGCAGAGCACAATCCCAAACTGAAGAATGCGCCTTTGTAGACACTGCAGGCTGTTGTGTCATGGTCTGACCAGGAGACCCACTTTTGCTAAGGGATCACTGGGAATGACAGGCAAAGCAATTAGGATAAAATTCAGGTGAAACTGCAGTAGGTGGCTTCAGAAGCTGTCCTGCTTCCAACAGTGCTCTCTGAGATATGCTGTAAAATGGCAAAGATATTCTCAGCTCCCCTGTGTGCGTCTTTTCAAGGAAATCAAAACCACAGGGTGGTTGTTATTTCTGCCACTTGAGGTTTTCCCATGGTAGAAAGATGAAAAATTATGGGCACGGGTGGTGAAACTGGTGGGGAAAGTAGATAAGCGTTAGCTACTCTTGTACTGCACCACTGAAGTGCGCTGTGTGATTTTTTTGGGGGGGGTTAACCTATGAACATTTGCATTTTTTACAAATTTAAATTATAAATCTTAATGAACTGTCCTCAACACTGGTGGGGGAGGAGTTTTTGAAGAGAAGAAGGCCTGAGCTTATATGGGTGTATGCGGAGTTACTGAGTTTCTGTAATACCTTATTTTTTTCATGTAGTTGCTAAGGAGGCAAGTAAAATGCTGGGCACAAATAGGTGCTGTCTTCTCTAGAGCATGGAGAAGGACATGAACGCATCTTTACATGGAGAGCAGTCTCAAATTGCTTTTATTTTCTGGCCCATTTTTTTCAGTGTGTTTCAAATATTACTCAACACCCTGTGCACTTGCCTGTTTCTCCCAGGCCCTTGGCAAAACCCTAGTTGCAATGACACAGTTTAACCTTCTCATGGGGTTATGTATTCCTGTCAGAGGCAGAGATAGCTAAGCATAGATTCATTTTTTCCTTGCCTTTTGCCCATCCATGTTCCCTGGCCATGCATACTTTCAGAACATCAAAGATTCCAAATTTATTTCTGAATTACCAAGAGAGAATTTATCTTTTCTTGCGATCGAACTAATTCTAAACCTGCAAGTGGTTGGTAAGTAAAAAAGGACAAACCAACGCTCTCACAGGTGTTGTGAGCTCTGCTAAAGCTAGAGAAAGAGGCACTTCTGTTCAAAACCAGTTATTGTAACCACAGTCAGGTATTTAAACTGTGCTTGTCTCAGAATGTAGCCTTGAGGAGATTGAATTGTGCTTTATTGCTGCAGAAGACTGAAGCTGGAAAGTTTTCACTGAAGAGCAGTTCAGAATTAGTTAGCTCTTGCTAAAAATTGAGCAGGAGGTTACAAATATTTTGTCTTCTTCAGTTTTACCTTCTGAAATATCAAATACGATGAGTAAGAATGCACTTCTATAGGAATGTATTTGCCTTTAACACCTATGCTCCAATATTTTCTGCCTGACTTTAATAGCATAGTAATAGCAAATATTCTTTATATTGTATGAGAGGTGCTGTTAAGGATATCAGTTACTTTTTGTGCTCCTGATGAAGACAGAAGATAGTCCAGAAGCGATGACACCAGCAGGGTTTGGGTGCATAACAGTTTAAAAGAAGTTATTTTGTGTAAGGAAGACCAAAGAATTCTTCAAAGAACATTGCTGTCTGTCATGGCATTTTTGGAGGCAAATAGAAAAAAAAAAAATAAGAACAACCTTTGTGCTCTGTTCCCGAAGTGAAAATTTTTACTAGATTTTATCATTGTTATCAACTGATACAATACTTGGACTTACACTTCGTAAGAAAGGGTGCAGCTAAGAATTATTTCAAGAACTAGTTTACGAACACTGATTTAGCAGTAAGTTATTTAAATGGGTGTATGTATGAGTTGCTTTCCCACCTTTTATTTCCTGTCCTACTTAAACTTTTCTTTGCAACTCAGCGTAGTAACTTACGAACTTAGATGCCGTAGTAACCTCTGGTATACTTCTTTCCTTGAGGAAAGAGGAAGACTTTACATATGAACTTAAGCAATTTTTTGGTGATAGGAGCAAACGTAAAACACTAGGAAGCATTAACAGAATGAGAAAAAGAGGCCTAATATGCTTTAGTGGGATAATTATCTGTGAGTGGTCCGTTGACTGGGAAAAGTGGGGGGTGTTGATGAGACAGGCTCAGCAGTGGCAGTTGGGTGTGTGTGTCTGAGGTGTTCCCGGGGGCACTTGGAGGGGGAGACCTTCGGGATATGAAAACTAACTTTGGAAGTTTGGGCCCTGTGAAAGGAAGTCAGCCTGTTAGAAGCTTACCTGTGGTTGCAAAACACTGTTCTTTGTGTTCTTTCCTCAGTGTTCAGCCACCTGTGGAAGATCCTGATGAGGCTCAACCAAAAAAGCAAAAATCAGGTATTGCACATTACAGAAGTATTTAATATGCCCGATTTTTCTTAGGTTTCACGTACCTTAGGAAACGCTGGCTTTTGTACTTCAGCATTATTACCAAAACTGTGGCTTTTCAAGCCCTTCTTCCCTTGTGGCCATCTGTGTAGCCAGTGGCCTGAGAGTGTATTGTAGGGCCTAGCCCTATATATGATGTTATCTGTGTTGACCGTGGCAGGGCACAATACTTTTACTGCCAGCAGGAGATATCCCAGGTCTCTCTGGCGGTGAGCCCATGCATGTCAGCAGAAAGAATATTTTAAGTCAAAGCTGTGTGCTCCCTCCTATCTGTATTCGCAGTGTACCTCTGTCAGTTCAAAATACCATATGTCTTATGAGAAATGACTTAGAATCTGGGATGTGAAGGAAGGTAACTTTAAACTGATGGCAGGCAGAGTAAAATGGTACTTCTGGTTTGGTGGGGGAAAAAAAAACTGAACTGAAAACAGAAGAGTCAGTTTAGTCTGAATCTGAAAATTTTGGCATGTGCATTTTGACAAGAGAGAGGAAGAATGAGTAAAGAAGGATGGAGATGCAGCAGAGGCTAGGCATAGCAGAGAACAGTGGAGTAGAGAAGTGCTCTCTTCAGTGAGGCTTTCTCTGATACCCCCTCCACAAAGTGTTTAAGGGTAAAATTATGCAGCTGCCTGCAGCCATGTTGGTGCTTCTGGGTGCCAGCAGCGTTGGTCATGATTTGAGATGGACGTTTCCCCTTTTCCGTCTTTACTGATAAAGAGGGAGAAATGATGCTCTTTAGGCTGTATGACATTTCCTAGCACAAGTTCTATGGGGAGTCATGGAGCTTCCTAGTTACTGCTTGGTGAACGATGCTGCCTCCTATTTAATGGTAGGGGCTGCTGAACTGTTAGTGTGCTTTTCAGGCTTAAGAGCATAAAGCAACTGAAAAATGTCAAATTGATATCTTGCTTCCTTATCCCTTCTCCTTTTAGCAACATGACCAACTCTTGGTAGGAACAATTCCCACGTCTCAGTAAGTAGGCCAGATCTGCTTCTAAGAACGTGGTACCATCTATGCCCTCATCTGCTAAAATGTCATTCTCTTATCTTCAAACAAATGCTGTTGTCTAATATGATTTAATCTCTAACACAGCCCCTGATTAGACAGCCCTGGCTTGTTGATGTTTGGAAGTACTGCCTGAGGGGTTGCATGTCTCTGCTTTAATACTGAAAGAACAGGCTTGGGTAGCTTTGGTTTCTAGACCTCGGCGAACAGCTCCTCTCAATTAGACAAGAGTGACATGTAATTAACTGCAAGAATACATGCACGTGTGGAGGGGATGAGGAGGATAAATTGCATCCCATGCTGCTTCTCCAGAAACAGGGAATGTTTCCCAAAAGCAGGGTGTTTTTTCAGATCCGGCTGGCAGACTCATGGGTTAGTCTTTGAGCTCCGGCTCTGAAGGACTGTGCAGTGAGCCAACTAATACAAATATCACCACCAACTGCTGTTGGCAGAAGGGTGTGTAACTTGAAGTGACTTACGCAGCTTTAGGTGGGATTAAGGAGATGGGCTTTAATGCAAATAGAAATCCTGATCCTCTTTTAAATCATGTTCTTATATGGCCTGTCTTTGTTTTTTAGATTACACCACCTCTGAGCATAAAGAGAAAGTTGAAGAAGTTTCTGCTGCAGTGAAGTTGCCAGCCAAGGCAACAAGTAAACACCAGAAGGCTTCAGTCAGCAATGCCGCTCCAATTACAGAGTCTGCAGAAGAGGTTAGCAAGGATTTTGAAACTAGGTAGAATCTGTGCAGATGAAAGAGGAAGCAGCTCTCCCTAATGCATCTTGAACTTGGGCCTGCTCTGAGCCTGTACAGCAGTAGGTTCTTCTTTTCCATTTATAGCAGGCAGCTCTTGTGTGCTGGGTTTGCCTTACTCAAGTTTGTGTACTCTACTCTAGCACTTGCAGCTGAGGAAGGAGCTAAATGTTTGTTGTCTTCCGGATGCTTTACAATTGTTCAATTTTATAGTTTTAATGTGTTTGTAAACTGTTACTCTCTTTCTCAAGCTTGTATTTAAGGAGTCAAAATACATTACAGTACAAGAAAAACTGCATACTTCCTCTGGATAAACCTCTTTCTGCTAGGTTTGTTATCCACCAGTCCAAGAGAGGATTCCTGTAGGACTTTGGCTCTGTAAAAATGAGTCATGAACACCTTGACTCCGTAGTTTGGTTCAAAGGTGTAGTGTTATTTTTCTTATTGCACCGTAGGATAAGAGGAGTAAGAAACTGTCATGGTGTAATTATTCATTCCTGAGAGAGTCGTTAACTCTTATTTGTACAAAATATATTTTTTAAGGGCTAAACTATCACACTTCGGAATGCTTAAGAGCTGACTGCGGAGAACTCGGTGATAAGCTTGTATTGTTTTAATCCCGGCACGTATGAGAGCGTGTATTAAAAAATTAAAGTGTACTTGTCAGAGATCCTGCAAAGATTTGCATTCTGCTACAGTCTGAACCAGCAAATCATGGTCCCCAAGTCATAATAGAGCTGACTAAATTTCAGGAAGTTTGTTTGCTTGGATTCGCATTCAGGTTATACTCACGTTGGTATTTTTTTTGTTTTTGTTTAAGACTCGGTCCACTTCTTCTGACCCTTCATCTAAAAGACCAACAGATTCTATGCTAGAAATGGCAATGCTACAAATTGGTAAGGCTGACATCAAGTTATTAACTTGTTTCTTTTTCACCCTCCCTTGTGTACTGTGCAACTCTATCCCTAGGCTTATGTACTAGGATTATTGCAGGCACAATATCTAGGTAGCATCTAGCAATACTTGAGTGTGAACTCTTGTTTCTTCCCTGCATCCTTGTATTGCTTCTGGATTGGGGCCAGGCATTTATCTTGTCATCTCAGTACAAGAGCTGCCTTGGATGCGGTCCTTCAGTTCTGGTATGTCCACTGTTAGCTTGCCAGAAGTAGATTGTTTTAAATGCTAATTTTACATAGTAGATCCTGATAACCCTTTTTTATTTCAGGTTTAGGCTGGCAATACCTTGTGTGCCCAACTTTCTGTAGTTGCCAATATGAAAATCTGAAAATATCCTAAAGTAACATAACACAAATAATATTATGATTTAAGAGAGAAAATGAAAGTAATTTATCTTTGGTGAAGCTCTTTACTGTAAACTCATAAAACTCTGTTTTGTAGTTACTGATGGCTTATGCTCTTCTCTCATAGATAAAATGCCTTGTGGAACCAATACTTGCTTGAATAAGGAAACACTATCCCTTTCTCACAAGGCAATTCCGTGTCTGAGGTAAAAATCCTTCCATTTTCTTTGACTTCTTCTCTGAAAGGTTTGCTGCCTTTCACTTTCATTCTTGAACTTCCTCTGCGTTGCCTAACATTTGTATTTGTGTCCACATAGCAATATTTTTCCAAGGTATTCTGGAACTCCTCCAGGCTGCTATACTAAGGGAGGTCTCCAGCTGCTTTCCACCCCCCCCCAATCAATTTTAAACTTTTTCTTTAAATCCAGATACTTTGTAGACACAGGAGATTAGATAAAGATTAAAGGTCTGTGGTAGGAGGAAGTGTTGAACTTGAGAAGAGGCTGAGACCAGGAAAGCTTGTGAAAAGGTCCTAAATAGTTAATTTGACAGGAAAAAATCAGTTGTTGTTTAAAAAAAATAAAAACAAAACGCCCAACAACCTTCTCTCAAAAAAACCTCCATGATGTTTGGCATAAAATAGTTCCTAATTTGATAAAAGGGCTAGCCTTTACATTGCATTTGTTTTGAATTATTGTTTGGGGGATGCTGAGGCGCTGTTTGTACACTTACCTCAGAGTCAGAAATAGCTGGAAGAATGATGGAATGGGTCATGATGTGATTTGATGTTACTGTTTGCCTTCCAGTCTCAAAATTGTATTGTTAGTCTTGTGTGTACCACAGCTTGGAGGTGCTATGGTAACAAAGTTACAAAGTCCAGTTGGAGGCCAGTCAGTAGTGGTGTACCCCAGGGCCAGCACTGTTTAACATCTTCGTTAATGACCTGGACAAGGGACAGAGTGCATCCTCAGCAAGTTCACGGGTGATACAAAACTGGGAGGAGTGGCTGATGCACCTGATGGGTGTGCTGCCATCCAGAGGGACCTGGACAGGCTGGAGAACTGGGCAGAGAGTTCATGAAGTTCAACAAACAGAAATGCAAAGCCCTGCATGCAGGGAGGAACAACTCCATGCAGCAGTACATGCTGGGGGCTGACCAACTGGAAGGCAGCTCTGCAGAGAAGGAGGTCCTGATGGATAACAAGCTGACCATAAACCAGTGATACATGCTCATGGCAAAGGCCAGCAGCATCCTGGGCTGTGTTAGGAACAGTGTTGCCAGCTGGTTGAGGGAGGTCATCCTTCCGTTCTACTCAGGCCGCCTCTGGAGTGCTTGTCCAGTGCTGGGCTCCCCTGCACAAGGAAGTCCAGCGAAGAGCCACAAAGATGATTAAGGGAGCGAAGCATCTTTCATACGAGGAGAAGCTGAGAGAGCTGGGAATGTTCAGCCTGGAGAAGAGAAGGCTAAGAGGGATCTCATCAATGTGTGTAAACATCTGAAAGGAGGGAATGAAGAGGAGGGAGCCAGACTCTTCTCAGTGGTGCCCACTGACAGGACAAGAGGCAATGGGTGCAAACTGAAAACGAGAAAATTCCATCTGAACATCAGGAAACACTTTTTTACTCTGAGAGTGGTCAGATACTGGCACAGGTTGCCTAGAGAGGCTGTGGTGTCTCCATCCTTGGAGATGTTTGAAAACCCGACTGGACACGATCCTGGGCAACCTGCTGTGGGTGACCCTGCTTGAGCAGGGGTTTGGACCAGATGATCTCCAGAGATCTCTGCCAGAATGATTCTGTGAGGAAAGCAGCAGCTACATTTTGGTGCCAGTGCACTAGCTTTTAGAAGAGCTGAGGGTTGGGTGGTACGAATAACACACCTGGATGGTTCTTTAGTCTTCTATATTGACTCAGGGCTAGGATTGCCATGGACGTAACATGTGCCTCTGAGTGCAGCCGTGGCATGCAGAGCAAACAACAGTGTTTATTCAAGGCAGTTGTTCTGATTTTCCCTTTTACTTCTCTCTGCTTTCCCATTAGACAGTTGAAGACAGCAGGTCTTCATCTGAAAGTTGTAAACATCTCGTGTCTGTCTCCATCATTATCATTGGTGTACATGCTTTACAAAATAGTTGGTGTGGAGGTTGAATCAGGAGGTGCATATTTGAATGTTCTCTTGATACTATTTCTTTTGCTGTTGATGTTTTTAGCGCAAGCAGGAATGGCAAACAGCACATCAAATCTGCTCCAGACGGCATCTTAACACTGAGGCCACCCATTAAAGAACGCACTGTGCCAGAATCTACGACTTCAGAAGTCAGCAAAATGGGGAGGCTTTTCTGTACTGTTGAAGAGGTATGCTGGGAGAGAAACATGTCTTTTGAAATGCAAGAACTTAGCAGTTATAACAAAGCTGTATGTAAGTGCTGAAGTGGCAGTTTGTAACAGCACAGTGGGTGTAGTTAATGAAGTTGAATGCTTCTGGTAAATCAGCATATAGCATTTTATTTGCCTTTATGTGCATCAAGTCTTGGAACAGAGCAGTGTTGTGTTGCCAAAAGATTGAGTTTTAAACCGTTTTCATGGAAATGGTGTACTGGGGGAGGACCCTCCAGCCAGTTTCAATTGTAAGTGGAGCTGTACTGCCTTGTCACTAAATGTATATTTGTTGCAGAGTTGTTTCACTATTTTGTCCTTAACCTAGCTCAGTTGTGATCTTTACATAGCAACTTTAAAAGGATAATGTAGGCAAAAAAACACATTCAGTTGCTGATAATCCTTCCTTACAGGACTATCCCTGTCCTTTCCTTCTAATACCTGAAGCAACTATTGGAAAATTCTTGATAAACCTAGCTTATATGGGAGAAGAACTTACAGCAAAGTACTGGAGAAGCAGGCCATGGCAAGCTGTGGAGTATGAATAAGATACCTTGGGGACTCGTAGCACCCAATCATTATGTATATTGATAGGAATGCATGTTAGCCTGAATTATTATTGAAGAGGTGCAGACCACAGCTGAAGAGGTCCCCATTTGAGGTAACAGTTGCAGAAGGAATGTTGAGGTTTTTAGGGAGACACAAGTTCTTAGAGCAGGGCTAAACACAAAATGAAGGTGTGGGAATTCCTGCTAAAGTAAACTTGAATAATGTGCCAGTATTTTGGGAACAGCCTGTGCAGTCTGCACTATATCCAGATTACAAACATTTTCTTCATATGCAGTGGTTCTAATCTGTTTGGTTTTTCCCCTCCATTCTGCTAGGATGTTCAGCGAGGAGAAAAGGAGAAATACAAACAGCTCTTGGAACTGGTAAAGGAAAAATATCCTAGAAGCCGCCCTAATCCACAGCCAACAAGTTTCCGCAAGTAATTATAGGAAAAAAAAAAACATTAACTTTTTGGTGTTAACTTTGTAGCTTTTGTACATGGAAGTGGAGGGGAATTAATCTTTCCTACTCTCAGGGTTCTGAACAGTGTCCCCGTGCAGGTGTTGGGGCAAACTAATTTTTAAAAGACTGACACCCCCCTTCAGCTCCCTGCAACGAAGCATGAATATTCTCTGAATGTATATTCTAAAGGTGAATATTCCTTTGTTGATATGGATGTGTTTCTGATACTCCTTTCTTGTCTCTGTGTTAAGAAAGGTAGTATCTAGTTCTAGTGCTGGCAGTGTAACTTCTAGTATAAAAATCCACAGCACTGGTTATTCTGTGGCACCATTAAAAAGAATTTATCTTCCTTTTGTTTGCAATTGATGAGTTTTTCCTTGGTCAGGAATCCTGTTTTATCTGAGAACGTGAAACTTAAGGTAAACACAGGGAATGCCAGAATTTTCTCTGTTACTTTCCACCTCCCGCAGTCCTTCTCGCACAAATTATAGGAAGTTTTCTCTTTGCAGTACACTAAGTTGACAAAATCCACTCGTGTAGAATTCCATTTCCTAAAGCACCCTGCAAAGGGGAACTTGTGTGTAATTCTGATTCATGTATTACCAGTGATGAGTATATTTGATATCTTATAACTGTGTCAAGAGATTGCATGAAGTTAACTACACAAGTAAAAACCACAAAAATAATAGAAGCCATTATCTTAGTAGAATAATTACACTTCAAAACTATGTAGAAGGGGCCTAATTCTTCTAAAATACTGATGCCAAGATGGTGCTGACATTCCAGCATGCCTTTCTACACAGTAAGATCGTAGAAAATGCCATGCTTTCTTGCAGTTTCCCTTAAATGCTGTGAAACGTGGGTTGTTACCAAGGCTTAGAAAAATCCCAATCTCCGCTCGGTGGTTCACAGCTAGAAAACATGTAAACACGTGACTTCAGAACAGCATATCATGTTTAAACACCCTGGTGCATGAAAATGATATGGAAAACAGTATCTCATGCAATTTTAGGTGCACTGATGATAGCATTTTAGGGTGGGTGGAGACTCTGCTTTCGGCATCTAATCTCCCAGTCATTGATTATTGTGGTTTGGCTCATATCTCAGAGCAGACCTGGAGCATGTGAAACCGATTCCTTTCAGATGAAGCTAAACCAGAGAGTGTTCCTGTGGAATGTGTCTAATGGACTCCAGCTGCTAATGAGCATGTAGTCCCTGAGGTCAGAGTAGAGCAGGTCTGAAGTAAAATGTCCCAGAAGTATGTATGTTGTGGACATTGCATTCTCAGTGTCAGCATAATCTTTAATACATAGCTTGAAAAGAATTGGTCAAGGATGGTTGTAATGAATGCCGTCTTGTCCCATAAAATAAAATGGTCTCCTCAGATTAATCCAGCTATTTGTAGGATGTGCAAAGAATAGTTTTTAAAGAAAAAACCAAAAAAGCCACTGATTTGCTGGTGAAAAGGTAGAGGAATCAAATTTCATGATTGATTAGTCTCTTTTGAAATTCCGGGGACAGAAAACTTGACTCCTGTATCTTCAGTATGCCAGAGTTGAAAGCCAAGCTTCTGAATGTAAACTGCCTCCTCATGGAAATGCCCTTTGCATTTTGTCATGAAACCAGTGCAGGAGACAGGATGTTTCCGTCAAGGATTTAAACAGCCTCATTTTACTTTACATATTTCTATTGCTTTAACTATGGCTTCCAACTCTAATGTAGACAGTTGTGTATGAATAAACTGTATCCTTCCTAGTGAATTGGTATGCACTGATAACAAATGCCATATGTATAAAAATTGTGATTCTTCTCTGTTATTTTTTGCTGCACCAAAGTGTTCAAGCCTGCT
>VYZW01014314.1:4161-28437 GCA_013401315.1 Balaeniceps rex | reverse complement strand
GAAGCAGTTGCAAGAAAGGTGGAAGCCCAACCTACCTCATGAAAACGGGAATGCAGCAGTAATACAGAAATACGACAGTAACTGGTCCCAGCTTAGTAGTGATTCAGAGTGACCAAATAATATTTGATACAGGTAATGCAATAGAAAATGCCACTTTCTTTTGTTATCACTTGCAACTTCTGAAGTGTTTTCTCTGTTAAGCAACAGCCATTATCTGAGATTACTCCTGCTACTTCCAGCACTTTTATGCTGCAAACTGCACAGCAAGTAAAGGTCAAATATAATTAGCTGGGGGAAGGGGCTGTTTGTTTTCATCCTCACCAGAGCTTTTATTTTTGTAATTATGAATAGAGGATAGGTAACATTACAGAATGAATCTCCAATGAAAATGTAATACAGAGTGGAAACAATCTTTCACACAGTAGTAGCAAACTTAAAGTGTTTCTTATACTCTGTCAAAGTTTCATTCATTACCAGCCTGGAAATATAAACTGACTTCACAATGAGACAAAACAAACCTCAAGTTTAATTTAAAACCCTAAGAAGCAATGCTAAAACAGCCGTACGTTTAAACTTCACAAGTGAGAAAGGAGCTGGAAAATGTATGGAAAGCTACAGAGAGAGGGGAAGAGCACTGTGTCGTGACTAATGATACAGAAGCCTTCAAATGCCATGAACTGTCAGGAACGAATAAAGAACTGTCAGGACCATTTATTTATTTAATCTCCCTTCTCTGTCCTCTCTACCTGGAGGTCTTGGATATTATTCCTTCTTCATATTTTGCTGCTGTATGGTTATTTTATTGGAAGCAGGAGTCCAAGAGATCACCTATCCAAATGTCATCATCACTTTCCAAATTACTTCTCTGGTTCATGTTCAGTTCCCTAGCAAGTACAAATGTGCACTTCTTGAATGTAATGAGAACAGGGGAATTACAGCAAGAAAATCAGTAGAGCAAGTTAATAAATGAGTTTTCCGTTTCTATTCCTTATTTTACTCATGGTGGTTACTAGTGGTTGTGTCCATTTCACAATACGCTACGAAGAATTGGTACCTGTAAACAAGATTTGCTGGCAACGTGCATCTATAATTAGGATGATGGGATGCAAAATAAGCAGGCAACAGTCTGGATTTTAATCTCTCTGTATTTGAATAGGGAACTGTGAGCATTCAGTATGGATATAATAACCTGACAGCTTAACGTGCAGAATTCAAATACTTATTTGCCCCTCCAAATACTATTTCAGTGGTGTTTTTTTTCTTTTTGGGAATTGTGCTACAAGACATCAGAAAAAAAACAACATGAAATGACAGCATCAAGAATAGGAATGCATGTAAGGAACATGTGAGTATTTGTAGTTCTGGATAAAACCTGGAATTGCAGAAATGTGAAATTTATCATATATATTTTACCTAACCTCACAGAAGCCATACCCAAATGGAACCAGCTTCTTAAAGTCTGAAAACTTCCTGGTTTCAGCTGAAATTGATCAAAGTGGTTTATATTTTTATGAGAATTGGTTTTAGTTTCAACATTAAAAAGGAAATCATGTTACTTTTTAAACTTGATTTAAAAAAAAAAAAAAAGGCATGCCAAACAAACATCTCCCTGTTCCCTATCAGTATGTTAAATGATTTTTAATTTTCTCTCCCAAACAAGAATGCATGCACATCTGTTTTTAAATGGTGGAGCTGCCTCTGACTCTTTTAAAATGATGTCTTAATATAATCACAAGCACAGTATTCACCAGGTCTTTATCAAAGCTACACGTTTCACAGCCACCAATTACAGGTTAGTGCTGCATCCTTGACAGTTGTTTCAGAATATGTTAAAGTGCTGAAGGTGAAATGTAATTAACAGTATATATCACATAAATGTTTCGATCAATTTAAATTAGTCACTAGGTGGCCATGTATCACAGATGGAAGTGTGGTATTTAACAAGAAGAAAATCCTTATTAATAATGCAGTTCTTAGTCTAATAATGGATTAATATACGTTGTCTTAAATACATGCATTGCCTAACTTGATTACAGTAATGGGTCTGAAAACATGAAACTTATTTGTCGCCTTCTTAGTATCTGTATCTACAACACTCAGAACTAAAGCAGTCATTGGGATCACAGGGAAGGCTTGCTTGAAGACAGAAATTTAGATTTCTTTAGAATGATACATTCTAGTGTGTGTGTATGTATATACACATATGGTATATATAGTGTATATCCTAATTCTCAGATTTCAATGTGCTTTGTTCAGCATGGGGCTTGGGAAGGCAAGTGAGGGGATGTTGAGTTATTTTGATAGAAGTCACTTCTATTTTCTGTTTCCTAATGGGGTCGTTTCAGGAGGACAGACTCATTCCCCGAGAAGTTCTTAAATCTGCTGCCTGTCCTTTTAATGCCATTAAATGAGTTAATATTTGCCCCATTTGTTTCCCTGGTCATATTTATTCAAGAGATATTCTTCACCACCTGTGGGATGATAAATGTACTGTCCATCTGTAAAATATTTAATCATCTTTTGGCAAAAAAATTAATGGTCAGGTGTCATTCAGGAAATACCAGCTGAAATTCTTATAGCTTTAGCAAGTTACATGCTCTGTATTTGGTTAATTTTCAGGGGGTCATTTTTTTCCTACTAAACAATTAAAGCATAGCATGGACTTCTCATTTATAAAACAACATTTTCAGCCTGCCAACCTCTACATATTTAGACTTTTCTGGTAAGCGGAATGTATGACTTTTGGATGTAACGAAATATAAATTTAATGCTGGATAGATCAGATGGAACTCCTACAGATACTAGAATTGAAAATACATGTTTTTAGAGCTACAAACACCCAAAAATAAATAGAGTTGGGGTAAAAGAAATCATGTCATGACTTTGTTACCTAAGGAAAATTGTCAAGTTCTTCCACCTTAGAATAGCAAAAATTGGAGATGCACTCTGCTACTTGCCCACATTTATGGTATATTTCATCATTTCTGGTTATAAAGCAGCTGTTTCCTTCTACGATTTATACGAAGTAAATAGAAAAAGTAAATATTTTCTTTAATGTGTTTATAGCAGGCTATATGAAAAAATAAATAGAATTAGCTTGCACAATTTATATGATGTTAGAGGGAAGGAAAAACAAAAGCTAACCAGCACATCACTTCCAGCAGTGTGTTAGGCTTTCCTGTTTTGGTTAAATATTCCGGAACAATGTCATCAATCAAAAAGTTTCACATTCCACACAGAGAAATGTTACCTTTTTAAACATTGCTAAACACTTTGACATATTTGAAAAATTGAGTCCTAGATCCTAAAGGTTATTTGTCATAGAAGAAAGAGAAAATATACTCTGTGTATGCCAGAACGGCAAATAAAGACTGTAAAGATGATAAATCTTGAGTTGGATACATAAACTACTCGGATTCATAGTCCCCAACTTCATCACACACAGTTGTGGTTTAATTTGGCCTTTACTGACATATAGCTAGATACAACAGGGTAGTGGTGGTCAGTAGATCATGTCCCAGGATGAAGCCTCATGTAGGAAATGGTAGAGAAGGGAATAAATAGTATATAATACATTTTGAATGCTCACCATACTGAATCCTTTTAATAATGAGTTGATTTGGCGTTGGGGGATTTTTTTTTTTGGTTGGTTGGGTTTTTTGTTTGTTTTCAAAGGCACAGTACTTAAGGTAAAGCAAGCCTTGAATCCATCCTCTCCCATGGTATTTAAATGATGAAATACACAACAGGCCTGCAAATTATTTTGTACTAAAAACGGCTGGTGAGAAGAGCAGTCAAGGTGACTTGTTGAGATGATTAAAACAATTTAATTTAAAAGAAACTTTATAAAGGCTTATTCTGACAGCTGATAATTTCATACGCTGTAGGTAAAATTATTACTTTATCCTAAACAATTTTGCCAGGCTACTGTGAACACATAAAATCTGGAAGAGATTCAAGGGGAAAAAAAAAAAAAAAAGGAAAAAAAAAAAAAAAAAAAAAAAAAAAAAAAAAAAGGAACAGTTAGGTTTCTCTAATTGAGAATTGTGTGTGGTGGTCATAGCATGCAACTTCGGTATGAGAGAAATAATTCAAATTTTGTGCTAACATGGCTGCATGACTCGGACAAAGAATTACTAATTTTACAGTGACAGGTAGATACAGTGATGCTTGTAAACCTCTCTAGCATTTGACTGTAAACTGATTTCAGCATTTGGTTTTATGTTTTAGAGTTCTTCCCCTTTCAGCAATGCATAATTCTGTCTTTGTTAATGTAGTAACATCAGCAAGTTATTATCTAATGTCTTTTTAATAATTTTCACATAAATTAGTTTATATTAGTAGGCATGTAAGAGAAACCTCCAATATAATAATTTTCAACAACTGAAGACTCTAATGACAGAATAATACAGGTGAAGGAAACAGGGACTGACAGCCATCGGTGGTCCCCAGGTACTCTGCAGAGCAAAAAGCTCTCACTGCTGAATCTTACACAAAAAGATGACATGAATTTTTTCTCTCTGCTGTATCCATAAGGGAAAGGAGTCTCTGCAAGAGGGCAGGTGAGAGGTTTGGATGCTTATGAACCACATTTGCTAGTCCGTGCAATTAGTAGTGCAGGAACGCTGGCAGGAGGACTGGGTGTGCATAGGTTGTGCGCTCTGAGCTCCCCCTTAACGTGGAGTATTGACCAGCCTCCCCCAGCACTGGACTTTGGTGGAAGACTAGAAACTTCTGATACAAAGCATTGCCCACCTGAGTCATCTGCTTAGATGCTAAGGAGTGTTTCCCTCATCGCCCACTAAGGTTGCAGTCTTTGCGTGGTAGCACATGCTTTGTAGTGGACACAGTATTTAAATATTTTGGGTTTTACTTAAATACTTCAGCACGGCAGTAGAAAAATAAACTGAATGAGAAATATTCTAGACCTGGGTGAAAATGTAAGGTTCTGCAAATTTCAGGTACAATGCCAACTACTGAGAAATGCTTGCACACTAACCCACTGGTAAATAATAGCTTTTATTTTTGGTTCCCTGGTATGCAAATGTCTTAAATTCCCTTGTTTGGCTTTAGTGCTATATATGCATACTGTTGTTCAGAATCAAGAGAATAAAATGTACTTTGTGACAAGGTAATAAATGTACTGTACAGCCATAAAATAGTTAGTTTGTAATTTATGGGGAAAAAAACTAATGTTCAAATACCATTCAGAAAATATCAGTTAGATTTTTTTATAACTTCAGCTACTTACATGCTCTGTATGAATATTTTTATTGTTAAACTAACTCATAATCTTTGTTCAGTCCCTAAATAGTCTGAGAAATAATTACAGCTCGTTATAGCCCTTGAAAGCAAGGACTGGCACAGAGATGTGTAAGGGCAAAAAATGTGTGACCGTCAGCTCTGAAGCCTATACCTTTAAACTCTGGACAAAGAAAGCAATTTAGTTCTGAGTGGTCTCAATTATTTTAATAAGAAAGCATATGCTTCCTTTGAAGTGAATTGTAAAAGATCAGTTGCTGTTAAGGTATCTTATGTCATATTTGCAGCATACAGACCCTTCTCACCATCAGCCCTGAGCATGCTCCAAGACCTTCAAATGATGCAGGGCAGCTGTTATCATTGCCACACCCAACTCTCCCTTTTAAATTAAATTATCCAGCCTAAGCATCTGCCCCATATGTTTGTTCTCAATAAAACTACTTGAAGTGGGAGGGAACAAACCTTTCCATTAGGAAGTCACAGTAGAAGCTACTGTGTTAACTGGATATCCTAGTTTGACAGGGAGTGTTTTGATTTGCAGCTGGTGAAATTAATCTGCCATATTTGATTTTAAATCTGCATTTAAACATTTTTTTTTTTTTACAAAACTGATGTAGTGATTGCCAAAGAGAAATAGGTTTCGCTAAAGGAAATGTAGACTTCTTTTTTTTTAAAGTCTGAGAAAGACAGAGCTCAATCCTAGCTTATATAGATAGGTTTATATAAACCACATAGCGTAAGAAGCTATTAATGTTCAAGGGTTATTAGTACAAATCCCTTTATAAAGCAGCCTTACTTTAGCTTTTGAGTGACATTGCAACATTGTTTTTCAATGAGACTGTCCTTGAGAGTCAACAAACTCCATTTCACTAAGAGGGTTAATTAAGGTCAGGTTTATAATGGGGTAGGAAGAAGCACAGACTGAAGTAGCCGTATATCAGATTGAGATTTCAAGGTCTCTGCAATGCATTAATAACTGTGAGGCTGTCTAATGTGGGCGGCATAACATGTTCTGCAGCAAAAAATTCACGGAGCAAACCTGAAAAACCAAATACAGTTCCTTTCACTGAAGGGTTTTTTGACAGTGTTTTTCCATCAGAAAACTGCTAGTCAACCTTGTTTCTGAGGGATTGTACCAGGTCAGAGAGCAGAGTGTTGATCAGCAAGCTTTCGTGGGTTTCCTGTCCGACATGTGGGAAATGCATCATCTCTGTGTGGCCCCAGCTGCAGCAGGGAAGTGAATCTGCTTCTCCTGCATCTCAAGGGCGTGGTGCTCTGTCTATAGTATCTCTGTATAGGGTGGTTCTCTTCCCCTCGCCCCGCTGTAACCTTAAATTCCAAGGGGTCAACCACCCCTTCTCCCAGCTGCTAACTGGGCAACACCCTGCCTGCAAATGGGAATGAGCAAGGCTGGAGCTGCGGGTGAAGGGGCAGAGGCACTGTCCCCATGGTAGAGCAGGAGCCTCTGTCTCTCCTGGTGGTGGACAGCAAACCACGCGTCAGTGTGCCTGTCTGGTCCAGATCTGGTGCTGCTTCTTGTCTTGAAATGCATGAAGAAAGCCACCCTGGGGTAAAGTTTAGATGCTGTGAAACTGCAGGAAGAGGAGAGGATATATTAAACCCGTAGGGGGAGGGAGGCAAAGGAAGGGTTGGGTGTGACTTTGCTGTTTCTGTGCATATATCTTTGTCTATTACAGGTAAGTATAGGGCAGTTTGGGGCTTTCTTCCTCCAGATAAAGTCCCCACTAGTGATCAGCATAACTTCCCCAGCACACACTTCCATGGTCCTGTCTCTAAAATTAGTTGTGTTGAAGGGAGGGCTCACCAAATGGATCTCCTAGATTTTCAGAGCAGTGTTGAAAATTTACATTCAACAGAAATCATCAGACCCCATCTCTTCAGTTTCTGGAAATTTATATTCTGGTATTTTTGTCGTTTTTATGGATCTGCAGTAATAAGGACTGAAACTTTTAAATCCAAGCAAATAAGTGTCATTAGAAAAATACAGCTGTCAAGGACAAATGGAAGAGTACTATTGTTGAGTGGCTTAGCTTTATAAAGCAACTAGAGCTCTCTCCCTCAATCAAACAGTAATTCCAAGAAGTTCAGGCTATGACAGCAGCTCTAAGACAAGATGTTTAATTTCTCTTCAGGGGCGCATTTGTCACAGGCTAACGTTGTTTTGCATACTGTAAAGGGAGCTTTTCAGATTCTTTTCAGCCGTCTTCATGATACAACTTTGTGTTTCACAGAAGTAAGTTGTGTTGTACAATTTCTTTTTTTGTTGTTCCCCACATGTATGCCGCCTTCGTATAGATCTTGATATAGAATAAGCTACTCAACTTTATCACATTGGGCTCAAGAATTTTATTGTTCATTTAAGTAATCATGTAAAACATTACCCAGCTTGATGATATAAATGATTCTTTGCAACAAAAAGAGAGCAATGCAAGTGAAGGAACTGTTTGTTACCAGGCATGCTATGGGAACGACCAGGACCCTTAGGTTTGGCTCGCTTTTTCTTTTTAAACTCCCACAGTTTTTGAAAATTCAAATATTCAGCAGAATGACTGTGTCTAATCAACATCAAGATCCACAGGATGTAGCACTCTGTCGTTAAGGTAGTGAATTGTCAGGAGACAAATGTTTAACACCAAATTTCTCAGTTTCTATTCCAAGCTGTAGAGAAACAAGAATGATGGACTCAGACCCGGCTTCTCCTGCCTTTTCTTCCTGTACCCTTTGCAATATGAAATCACAGTATCTTGAGCCACTCCCTGGCTCCTGCTCACTTTATTTTCTAAGTCTTTCCCTGTAGTCCTAGCTTATTTTTTCAGTATGTTCTTGAGCCTAATTCCTTCCCAGCTTGGCCCCCTCTTGAATCCTGGCCTTTCCATGCGCTAAGCCTTCTGAACCCGTCCAGCTCCTGGTCCTGTCTGTGTGTAAGTTTGGCTGCTTCCAGCTTCCTCCTGTGTGCCTGGCAGACAGCGAGCAGGGAAGGAAGAAGGATCTTTGCTTTCAGTTACAGTGCTTTGTGCCACAGTGGCATCTAGCTGCCGCAGCTACGGATGAAATTCCGCACAGTCTGTGCAGTCCTGGTTTGGAGCAGGTCAGTGCAGATGGGCTCTTTAGAGAATTCAGCTGCCAAAATGCTGAGCATATACAAAGTGTGATCAAAGTCTTAGGATGGCTTTAGCATTTGCTTTTTCCCCTATCCAGCAGAAGATGAGTCCTTGTAGTGAGAGACAATCCCAAGTGAGTTTCAGGTCTCTGCTGCAAAACTGGAAACGCTAAAGCTTTTGAAGGAACTGGCTACAAAATTCTATGTAAATTTAAAACAGTATTTAGTCGTGGAAATAGTTTGAGATTTTTTTGCTAAAGCGTTCTAAAACATTTTTAAAATAATCAGCACAAGGTAAATTCTCCCAAGTAAAGATTGGGGACTGAGTGCCATGAGCCCTCCCTATAGAAACTGGAAAATCTTTAAGCAACTAGAATAAGATCCTAAAAATTAGGATCATGTTGAAGCAACTAAAAGATCCTAAAAATTAGGATCTTCTAATAGTATAGGGGGCTGGTGAAGATTCCCTCGGAGCGTTTTCTGTTGGTATCATTTGGACATATACTTATTTTGTTCACAATTATTTTATTCTATGACTTTACAGCTAAGGCTTCACCCAAAATATGTTTTGTTTGTACCCAGATTGTAGCAACAAAGGAAACGAAGACAATAAACGCAAAACATCATTTCCACAGGTTCAAACTTGCTAGGGTTTCTTAGCATGCCTAGCTTTGCTAATGAGCAGTCCTGACTCTGCAAAAGTTACGTTAGCTTGTGCTTGGTTTTCCTGTCAAGGAGAAGTCCATTAAGATCATTTGGGCTTCTCATATGCATAAAGTTACCCCAGGTATGTAACAGTTTACAGTGCCAGTTTTCACTGAACCTTCAGTCTTGTGCAAGCTTTCTAGTATTTTTTTAAGTTAACGTTTACAACTTTTCTAATGTTTTTCCTTGTCATTCCGTAAAATAGTTCAAAAACTGTAATCACTCTGAGTGCCAAGTGTTGCGAAATACACATGCCAGTGAAAACATTTTACACTTAAAATAATCTTCAGGGTTTGGGTTTTTTTTTTTTTCATCAGATAGATAAGAATGAAAACTTGACAAATGGACTGTGAAGGAAAAAAGTGTTTTCATTATTCCCGTGGCAGGCTCTCCTGGCATTTATCATGGTGGAGGCTGGTGGAACACCCCGCGGGGCATTATCCTGACCACAAAAGCCAGCCACAGGGAACCCGCTGAACGCAGCACACGGGGTGACAGGGCTTTTTTTGTTGAAGTGCATTCTCCGGTGGGTTCCTGGGACATTTACTACTTCCTAATGGTAATAACCTTAGCTAAATTAAAAAAAAAAAAGTTATGTTCATTTTTAATGTAGTGACAATTTTGTGCCATTTATTTGACAAGCTCCTTTGATCATGAACTGAAGCTAGGACTGAGGAAACCTCAAAAACATTTATGTACCATGCTATGTCCACAGAGACGGGGACTGACATTGTACCTGTCAGAACACTCTTTTGGTATTCTTAACACGATATGTATGTATTTCTAATTTGTTTTGCAAGAGTTTAGTTTTAATTAAAATTTAAAGATTATGAAATCAATGATTTAGTTTTAGGGCTCTGGAGCAGAATGAGAATTTTTTAATAAGCTTTTGCATTTTTTATAGGAGGAAATGAAAGTTACAGTTTACCATACACCATGCTTTCTTTTTGTAAATTGAAATTACTAAATTACGACGACATACAGCTCAGGTTCTGAATCAAGGGAGGAAGGCCTGCCTGTCCACAGTACTAACCTAACTGTGACCTTATGATGGTGGAAGTCAGTCTGCAGGAAACAGAGAAGGGAAGGATGATGTGCAACCTTGCAGTGTATATAATTTAGGCACTTTTTTCTTCTTTGTGCGTGTCTCTTCCTCTTTCATTTTGTTTCTCCTCATAGATAAAGAAGTTGTGTGGCGATTAGCTCCTGTCTTTCTGTCTGCAGGCAAGTCAGTGGCTCACTGTTATGCCAAAAGAGTCGGAAAGGGCTGACAAAGTAACGGAAACCGTCAAGGCTCCCTTTCCTTTAGGTTGAAGTTCTCTGTTGCTTTTCTCAGCTGCATTGAATAACATAGAATCATAGAATGCTTTGGGTTGGAAGGGACCTTTAGAGGTCATCTAGTCCAACCCCCCTGCAGTGAGCAGGGACATCGTCAACTAGATCAGGTTTCTCAGAGCCCCATCCAACCTGACCTTGAATGTTTCCAGGGATGGGGCCTCCACTGCCTCTCTGGGCAACCTGTTCCAGTGCTTCACCACCCTCAGTGTAAAAAATTTCTTCCTTATATCTAGCCTAAATCTCCCCTCCTTTAGTTTAAAACCATTACCCCTTGTCCTGTCACCACAGACCTTGCTAAAAAGACTGTCCCCATCTTTCCTATAGGCCCCCTTTAAGTACTGAAAGGCCGCAATAAGGTCTCCCTGCAGCCTTCTCTTCTCCAGGCTGAACAACCCCAGCTCTCTCAGCCTGTCCTCGTAGGAGAGGTGCTCCAGCCCTCGAATCATTTTTGTGGCCTCTTCTGGACCCGCTGCAACATCTCCATGTCCTTCTTGTGCTGAGGGCTCCAGAGCTGGACGCAGTACTCCAGGTGGGGTCTCACCAGAGCAGAGCAGAGGGGCAGAATCACCTCCCTCGACCTGCTGGCCACGCTTCTTTTGATGCAGCCCAGGATACGGTTGGCCTTCTGGGCTGCAAGCACACATCCTTTTGTGCTCTTCCCATTCCCACCCCTACAATATGTTTTATACAACCATTGAGCAGTTGTATTTTCACAAATAATTTCTATTTGCAGTTTTATTAGCCCAAGATTAAAGAAAATAAATAAATCACTGCGTTGCAGTAGGAAGTGTCACCAGGTGAAGGAATTAAAACTTCATTTTCATATACAGGCCATTTGGAGATATGGCTGTGGACTTTGTGGAGCATCTGACAATAAGCTATCTCGTGGAGACAGAAATGTATGATTTTATACACTGTGTTTGGAAGGTGAGGGGAATTTTGCAAATCACATGCAAATTGTCAGCCTTACTGAAAAACGATAAAAGGAAGAATTCCCTTCTAGTGTCATTACATTTAAAGGATGGAAGTGGTTTTTTCTTAGTATTTCAATCTGATAGGCAGGAATTTCTTCTAGAAGTCATTTTTGGGGTTGTCTGTCTCATAACTCTTGTTCATATACGTGTAGGAGTAGGGGGAAAGCTATGAGGAATGACAGGAGGAGGATGTGGGGCTGAGGGAAGAAAATGGAAAGTCATTCTGTCTTCTATCAAAAATACATATTGGCTCCTGTTGTGGGTTAACCCAGTAGGCAGCTAAACACCACACAGCTACTGGGAAGAAATTAACTCTATCCCAGCTGAAACCGGGACAGCTCCATATATTGGTTCCATTTGAAAGTTACGCTTAAAGAAGCCAAGAAAAAAGGCAGAACCCTTTAAACTTCATGGTTACTTATGCCTTTAGAGATATGGATGAAGAGAAATTATTGAAGTGGAGAACGGGGAGCAGATCCTCTAGTGGTATTATAGCAAACTTGCATAAGCAGAGTCAGTGTACACCAGCTGTGGATTTGATACCCAACCCCGATTTATCATTTCTTTTGGTACCAGGTTTTGGGGGGGTGGGGGTGTTTTGGGGGGGGTTTTGATGGTTAATATCTACATAAAGATGTTAATAGGCCAGGCTGAAATATGAATGGAGCTATGTTAGGACTGATAAGTTAGTTTTTAAATTATTAGCATAAAGACTGGGGGCGGGGATCTCATCTATTCCAAAATAGTGGAATTAGAGGAGACCCTTTGAAAAACAGACGTGGAAGGAAAATTAACAATGATGTCATGATGAAGAGGCAGACTAATATGTAGGAGGGAAATCAAGAGAGCAAATCACTGCAAAAATAGCAGGCTTTCAGAATAAAACCTTGATTTATGTATTTGAGTACAGCAGGAAAAGCACACAAGAACAGAGGGAGACCCTAAAGCAGGAGATTGAAGACATTGACTGTACTCACAGAGTGATTTTTGGTAGAATTTTATCCTTAAAAGTATACTAAAGGAATTGCTGTTTTGTATGAGTTCCTAGGGAAACATTATCTGAAATTAAGAAACCAATCATATTTGCTATTTCACTGCTGTTAGGAAATCTGCTGTTTCCCATCGTTCTTTATTTTCAGATTACCATTCCTTTGCATCTCTCTTGTGGTTTACTACTAGCATGTTATCAGGATCAAGATGAGAAAAGTGTGCTGCTATTACACAGGGGTTTTAGCTTGGGATCTCTACCTCTTTTTCTTGTAGAAAAGCCTGGTTCTAAATGTCAAAGATTTGATGAATGTTCCAAATTAAAAAAAAAAAAAGTAAACCATGAAATGTGAGTGGGAAAGAATTTCTGGGTGGATTCTTCTTGTCTTTGTATTGAGAAGTTTCCCTCGGGGCTTTAGAAATTTCAGGATGAATAATATGGGGCCTCTGTTCCTGAGGTCATCAAGTCATTCTCCTATCTCACGTAAGCCCAAGCACGTCTTGATAAACTAGTAGATAAATCTGTTATCGCTTTTACCATTAGTAAGCATTCTTCCAAATATTTTCAGGCTCAAAAGTATGCATGCCCTTAAATGCAAAGCTCCAAATCGTATTTAAGAGATTAGAACTCTGAAATCTTTCAGCATATTCAAACCTGGAGGTAGGTTGGTGCTAATCAAAACCTTAAACAAGCAAGCAATGCATCCAGGTGCTTGCTTCACTCTGACCACCGCAGTATCAGCACAGAGAAAAAATCTTCTAGGATCTCATAAGTAAGCCTCTAAACAAAGTTAATAGTTTGAGCAGTTTGGTATTCAAACTTTCTTTTTTCTTCTTCTCACCAACATAGTGCAAACCCATTACATGTGATAATTTGTACCAACAAAACCAACCAGACAAGCTGCTAATGAGGTTTCAAAGATGGCTGGTATATGTGCTTCAGAGACCAGCATTTCCTCCTTCAATGGCCAAAGCCCAGCTATGCAATTACTGATCAATGTAATTGGCAAAATGCTTTAAAANGGGGAAAAAAAAAAAAAAAAAAAAAAAAAAAAAAGCGGGCAGGGGGATCAAATGAAATGGCATCTGTATTGAAACCAACAGTAAAACCTTCATTAACGTCAGTGAAGTTTCCTTGATAGGATTTCCTTGATGTTTTCCTGGTATACCACAGGTTCCTCCGAGTAGATCACCACTGTTACTGCTATCAGCGAATACCAATCCTTCAGCAGCAAGGATGACGGCCAAGCCCCTGGTACCGTAGTCTGGCATGGGTTCTGCCCTACGAGGTGCTCAGTTCTCAGGCCCCAATTCGGCTCACCCTGAGACACGGGGTGAGCTGTCGGCACGCCAGGAGTCCCAGCCGTCCTCTAAGTGCTTTACTGGATCGGTGCCAACGTGCTCGGTTCTTTGAACAATTGGGCTGCGTACAGTAAACATAAATTTTACCCTACGGTTTCAGTGTTGATGCTGCCAAGTTCACCTCTTACTTGTAGACTTGTGACTCCAACGATGTTATCAATCTGCACGCAGAAAGAAGAAAAATCTTGAATTCTGGGACAGCCTCAGAAAACAACGTGGCCAGATACATCTGTGTATCATCTGCCTGTCCTAATTGTTTTTCAGGCGTACAGCATATACCCAGGTAGGGACAGCGTATTATATTCAGCTCACTAGCTGGTGAGCATAGTGAATATTTTTCAAAGGACTTTTTTAACTAACAAAACTGAGCAGTATTTTAAAATTGTTTCCAGTTTTCACAAGGGAAAAAGCATTGCAGCAGAAAAAATTGCTTCACACTGCTGCTCGTTGCTGATCCCTGGCCAAAAGAAGTCACTCAGTATTGCATAGATGAGTGGCTCTAAAATCTGTATCGGCTGAATCATATTTTCAATTTCTTTTTTTAAAGCAGAGACCACACTGTACTTGTGAGTTTGAGCTGCGAACAAGTTCATTAAACTAACAAAATGAGACAGGTATGTAGCAGAAATGTCAGGAAGAGCTAGCATTGATCCAACCCAGCGTCTTATTAATGAAGTGCTGTATTTATGGGGATGGTACTAAGGGTTTTTAAGGTGATGAACCATTTATGTCATTTTCTGTGATAAGCATTACATTTTGCAAGTTGTAACTACTTGTGTTGAGTGTGCCCTTTGGATACCATGATTCAGGTATGTATCTGAGGCCTCTAAAAGACAGGTTAAAGAGTCTAATCTTCAGAAATAATGATTTAATGATTTTTTTTTTTTTAGTTAGTTTTGAAAGCTAACACAGAAACTGACCAGTGAAGTGATAGAAATATTTTTGTGAATGTTGATTTGTTTGCAGCAGTGTCTGAGAAGTAAAACTGACCCCAGCACCTCTGATTAGAGTTCTCCTGCTGGCTCTGAATCAACGTGGTGATGAAATTTCACGTTTTCAAAAAGCCTGGCCATTTTGTTTGTTTGTTCTTGTATGTATTACAAATCAAGATCTTCAAGGAAAGGGAGAAAAATAAAACTCTGAATATCACTAAATAACAATGAAGTGTGCAGGTAGTAAATAATAGCTACAAAGCATGAAGAAGGACTTAACGAGCAAGATCCTCGTTTTTGTGAGACCCAACTTGAGACTGATCACAAAACAGAACGCTTGCTGAGATCATTGATATGGATTTGAATCACTAAAACCTGGACTCTTCCATTTCAATTTGGTTTGTTTCTTATAGCTGATGGAAAATTTATAGGCAAGTCAGATGTCTCTGAAGTTTTCCTCATATTTTTTTTTAATTAGAAAAATAAATGTGACATCGTATCTCTGTTACTTATATTTCATAGTACTGTTCCTCTCCAGCAAACTTATCTATTCCATTTGATAATGATAGGTAGTGTTTTGAGGTGATCTCAGCTGAGTGTTATGATTAATAGTCTCTGTTCACTTCACGTCCTTCCCTTTTTAGTTTGAGTATGGGGACCAGAATAAAAAACTCCAAACATTAAGTAAAGTGTTCCTTGTGAAAATTATGCAAATTGCAGTCGTCTGCTAAATTAATTAATTGTGTTCATCAGAATAGCATATGAAAAATGAAAGATATTTCCAAATGTTAAATAATGGCTGGATCGTTCTGAAATTAAAAAAAATTAAACAGATACATGGTCATAGTCTGCTATTCACCCTGTGAAATTGCATTTGACCTCCATTTGGGTAATTGTATTATGCCTGCCTAAATTTCCATGCACAGTGATTTACAACTGAACATATTATTCTATTCCTCCTATTCTGCTGTACTGCGTGCTGCTGCTATTTATTGCTGTGTAGTTATATTTATTTAGAGGATGATCGCGTTCTAGTGGGTGACTCCCATGGTTCCTATATGGATTTCTTTGGCAAGTGCATCTTCCATCCAGGTAATTAACACCACATAAACAAAAGATTATTTATACTTATGTATCACATATATTCTGATGTACTTCAGACTTCTGATGAAAGAGAGAGAGAGGAAACAAAATTATAGAGCAAAAGGAAAACATTTCCCTGTTTTTTCATGAAAACTGCTGGGGACTCCTTTCTAAGGATTCCTCCCAGAAACATCCCATAAACTCCTTAGTCCCCTTATCAGCGACAGAGACAGTTTTCATGATGCTGGCCTATGGCTCCAAGCAGTACCTAGTGAATATAAAGATATTGCTCACTGCCTGAACAGAAGCTCAGCAGTTATCTGACATCAGTCTTCAAACATAATTGCAAGTTTAAACTCATTGAAGAGAGAGGTGTTTTATCATAGAGAAAGCAGCGTATGCTCATTTTTTATTTTTAATCAGGCTTTAGCTCTGTAGCTTTACAGTCTAAGAAGAATTCATATCAGATGGGAGTAACCAGCCGAGAGGCTAATTTAAGCCTAATAATTTGAATCCTAAATTTACTCCTGGTTAAGCATGTCGGAAAATGGATTGCTTTGGAATAGCTGAAGTACAATGTCATAGAGTTGTTACAAACAGACCGTTTCCCCCTCCGTGGATGGAGTATTGTATTTTGCAAAAGGGTAAGAGCTTGGTATAAAACCGCGGTTAACTTAGACCCACAAGCTCTGAACTGTACGTAATGCCTGTTCTAGCTGTACCTGGGTTGAACTGTCACATACTAAATAATGCATATTCGAAGTAAATGTTAGAGCTGAGTGGCACTGGAACTCTGGAGACCAGTGAAAACAAACAGGATCTTACTTCTTTTATTAGTAAATGTTTGGACACTAGTGAGAGAGAGAAGAGTACTTCTGTTCTTGTAGTACCTGTGAAACCTGCCTAATATGCTTTCTGTCAACCTGTTAAGTAACCCTTCCGGAAAGTATCTACACAAGGAGCAGCTTAGATGAAGTAAGAACTAGTCTGAGTCTGTCCCTGAAATACAATTCAGGCATGAACACGTTCTGATATTTGAAAATGTCAGGAATCTTAATGTTTTCTGTTTGTCTCCATCTCCTGCATTAGTATTCTCTGCTTTCAGCGAGATTGATACCAAATATCAAATTCTTGTTCCACACACTAAAGGGACTTCAGCCCTGGACTCAGACCCAATCTTTTTCAATGCAGGAATTGCATCATTCCCAAAATTTTCATAGAATCATTTGGTTGGAAAAGACCTTTAAGATCATCGAGTCCGACCGTACCTGTCCACTACTAAACCATGTCCCTAACAGTTCCCAAGAAACTATCCCGCTCTTCTTTGATTCCACTATTCTCGAACACAGAGATATTGTTTAGGCTGAAGGCCCACCTGAAAATGCAAACTTTGATACTTAAAAACCAGAAATGTGTCACTGAGAATTACAAAAGTGCTTAATGACATTAGATTTTGAACTAGAACTATTGTTTTAGCTAGCACATATAATGTACATCCTAAATTCCTTAATTTACTTAATTATCTCCTAATTACAGTCTAATTAATTACTAATTTATCTTAATTTCCTCTGGTAATTTCCTTATTAATCCCTACTTTAATATGTTACATTTTTATCCTTCCTCCTTTAATTGGGAAACAGACTTACAGTCTTTGCTATGACAAAAGGTAGGCTTCTTACCTGCTGTAAAACATAGCTAAATGTGACTTTGCATTTGGCATGTTTTCATTAGAAACTTGAAAGGCCATGCAATCATCAGTCTTGCTGAGAACACAGGAAAACTTACGCTATACATTTCTCACAATTAAAAAAAAAAAAAAAAAAAGTAGGTTTTGTGTGGAGACCAAAGGGTCCTGTGATTTCTTCATGAAATATAGTCATTTCAGTGTTTAGAACCTCAGTTCCTACTTAGTTATTGTTCCTTCTGTGTCTCATTTAAGCAGATCTTTAGTGAGACTCTAATTCTTTTTTTTTTTTATTTCGGAAAGCTCCGAAATCTGAATCCACACATCCCTATGAGTGGATATTCCCTGCTTGTACTTTTCTCCAGGCATTCTTTCAGAAATGTTGGTTAACTATCTTTATTTAAAAAAACAAAAACAAAAACAACCACCAATATATATACACACACAATAGGAAAAGCCTATTCCAGAGCTTGAGTTTCCCCTTGCTTTGAAAAACTGTACATTAATTAAAAGATCTAATTGTTTTCCTTCTCATTGAAATGACTCAGGCTGGAGGGGTAACTCTCAAATGCTTATACCTTGCATCCAAATGACGGAAAAGTATTTCTAAGTTAAGCAAGTGCACAGTTCAAATGAACTTTCACAATATAACTCAGCAACATTTTAATCAAAAAGGATTCTGTTGTTAGCACAGATGGAGGCAAAGCAGTGCGAACATAAGCTGTCCAGCAGTAGCAGAGCCAGGAAAAGAGAGGTCCTCAATTTAACAGTGCTGGCAGAGCGTAGTTCCCTGTAATTGGGCAGCGAGTCTGATGTTGCATACGGGGATAAGTTGGAATTGTTTTATTTTTGTGGAAATTGTTTTTAGGAATAGCTTTCGGAGTCCGTACCACACAATTGTAAAATAAATAGATTTGTTATGCTGCTCGACCAGTCAGCGAAGAAGACACAGAAATGTTCCCTCTCTATGTGATATTAAAAGCCATTACTGATTTTAACCATATAGATCTAAGCTTGGAGAAGAAAGGAAGGAAGCGTTAAGAGAAGAGAGCAGGGAGAGCTGCAGACAGGTATTACATCTCCTTATTTACAGTTTACGATGGTGTAACTTAAGGATGGTAACGAAGCCTACTAGAGCTGTAGGTTGCTGAGATGCTTTTGCCTAGGTGGGGTCTATGGTGAACTAAACCGCTACCAGTTGCTTGTCGTTACTGCCCTGGATGCTGCCGTTTCCACCAGGGTCAGGGAATTACCCTGAAGGCAAAGTCTGGAGACTCGCCTCGCCTTGCGTGGCCAGCGGCAACGGATTTAAACTGAAGCGCCGGGCTATAAAGCAGCTCTGAAACGTTCTCCTGAGAAGACGATAACCTCTGGCAGAGGGGCAGTAACAAACAAGTCGGGCTGTGGCATCTCTAACAGCCACAGCTGTTTGCTAATTAAATGTGTATCAGGCCTGTCAGTACGGCCTGAGGTAAATTAGAAAGGGAGCAGGGGACCTTCAGCTGGCGGTTGGTCCTGTGGCCCTGATCCGTACCTTCACCGGAGAGCGGTGAGGGAGCAGGGCTGGGGCTTCTGCAGGCTTAAAGCTCCCAACAGCATTCTTCATAAGATACATTTCTGCAGGCATCTAAACCCAGGGTAGATTTTCTTTCCAGAGGTACAGTTTAGACTAAAAGTCTAAATACACAAAAGCTTGCAAAAGTGGCCGTGAGTTACCCGTTACTCCTGGGACTTGTTTTAATTCACTGATCCTGTGCTCTTACTATCTTCCCTATTCCTTTTGGCCTTCAAGTGTAATTTTTTTAGAAAAATGATTGCAGAATTACCATTTGCATTTAATTTCTCAGTTACCTTTACGTCAATGGTTCAAGGTTGGTTGGGCAAGGCGTTGTTTGTTTAATTCATGAATAAGATTATCTGCTACAACTGCTAAGATGAAAATCTTTCTAAAATCTGGAAATGTGGCTGTGATCTTTCTCAGTCTTCTCATCCAGGCGAGATAGAAATTGCAGTTGTTTTTCTTGCCTCATAATATCTCATAATATAAACCAGGCGGTAGTGTATGACTAAAGAATTCATAGAGTGAAGAAGTGTTTGACTTTCTTTTCTTTTCTGGGTGGTGGTTTTTTTTGTTTTTTGTTTTGGGGTTTTTTTGGGCATGAAGAGCGGTTTACTTGTCTCCACAAAGCCAGCAGCAAGCAGCCACGTTGCTGTGAAATCCAATCAAGTCCTTTTTACTCGCGTCTGCTTTTGGGGATTCATTCTGGCTAACTCGCAAGTCTGAGTCCAGTTCAAGGGAGGAAGACCAGTGAGTGGAACAGAGGCTAATAAGCCACCTCCTCAATCATGAACAAGCATTTGAACTTATTGTCACTGCAGGTATTGAAGGTCATGGGGCTGTAGGGCTCTGCCTTGAGCGCTCAACAACTCAAGCTTCAAAAAAGTCTCATCCCTTAGCTCACAGACTGCTTAACACAAGCACAGAGCGGCCCGCCATAGAAACTAGACCCACGTGTTTAGGCAGCTAACTCGAAGTCAAAAGAAAATCTTTGTAGATAAATGTGTATGGAGGTACTTGCTGTTTCCAATTATATTGTATGTAGGATTAAAAAAAAAGCAGAAAGTATTCCCCTCGCTAAGACAATCCAGTATACCCACATATAAATTTTGGGAAAAAAAATTAGAAAAGGGAAAAACAAATTCTCTTCTAGAACATAAGTACTCCCTCTTATTTGTCTTATTGATGGAGGAAGAGAAACATCAGTTAGTATATTAGTTCAGTTAAGGGGTTTCCCCCCATTCGAGGAATATAGTGCTTTAAAGGCACTTTGTTTTGTTTTGTGTTTTCCTCAAAGGCAGGAGAATTTGGTGTCAGTAAAGGTTCTCGAGTCCTTGAATTATCCCCCTGGGCTATCTTTAAATCTAATCTTAGCCAAGCACTTACTAGTTATATGATAAAGTCAGAGATTACGGGCCAAATTCTCTTTTCAGTTATTCCACTGAAACCCATTGAAATCAATGTGAGATTGGACTTGTGTAACAGGGAAGAGTTTGGGCTACTGTCTTCAAGAGATAAGAACAGGGCCAATACTATAACAGCCTTTTTCAACAAAAACAGATTCAGACAAATTTACGGTCATGTGCTGTCCTTGATGTGCATATAGAGCTTCAAGGGTTCATGTTAGACACATATTTAGAAAAATACTTCTTTTCGAGTGGTTAGGTACAGAAGGAGTTCGGGTGGAAAGCATCCCAAATTTAATTAATTTTACGTTAAGCTTATGAAGCCCTACATTTATCTCATACTTGAGCAACATTTTCAAAGTCACAGTGTGGCACAGTGTGAGTGACTCTCCCAAAAAATAGCTGATATTATAACTGTAGGTGATGAGGAGCATAGACAAAGTAGGCTTTGCCACATAGTGTTTCAATATCTCTTGTGAAAATAACGTGATCCCATCTCTTCTCCCTTCCCTTTCCAGGCTTCACTACAGCGCTTATGAGAAATAGTAATACTTAGTGCTGTCGTGGAGTTTGTCTCTAAATCAAAGCGCTCGAAAGAGATCAGTCTGGTTATGTGAAAGTGAGAACCTTGCCATAAACCATTAGGTTAGTTTGGCCATGGAAGTGAATAGAGAACAAGTTCTCACGGTGTCAAGACCTTCTTTTACTTGGGAGCTAGAGAGACAAGAGGAGTGGTTGTAGTTTGCATTTATGCTAAGCAGCTCACCTGCTGCTTCCACAGATCTTTAAATTCAAGCTTGGTGCATTTCTTGTTTGAGCGTTTAGGCTTTTTGGATATAATTGTGATTAAAAATGCACCTTAGCATCTTAGACACTGCTCTCTCTGTTCCTGAGTTCCTTTCATCCATTTTCACAAGCGGTGCCTCAGACATCCCCTTAAATCTACTTTTGTGGGTCAGCAGACCTGTGGCCTTGGTAGCAGTGACCATAGGAGCAGCAAATTGGTCCATACCGATACCTTCTAACGCTGCCCTGCCGAGCTTCTGCACCGGGATGCTTGTGATGCTGTCTTCTGTAACTGATGTAGTCACATAGACACGTTCAAAATGGGGCAGCGCTGCTCTGTGCCATTAAGCAGATATGTTGCGTGTTAAAAGGAGCTGGTTTTTCAGTGGCAGGTGGAACAATCCATAGCATTATATCCAAGGAAAAAAAAATTCATAAGGTATTTTAAGACTCTGGGATGAAAGGGGATTTATATAAATGTAAGGTAGTATTATTATAGTCGTTTTATTAAATAACAATAGTAGGTGTCTTTCTTTAGGCATAAAATCTATGCACATGAAAAACAATAGCTGGCAGTCTGCAGTAACAGCACAGCGTGCTGAAATGACGGCGATAATGAATAGCTCTGGAACACCAACAGAAACCGCTGTATTGCACGTGTACTGTGCGGTATGTGAACAGACTGCAACGGCGTTACCGAGGGTTGTAAGGAAGTGCGTAAAACCAAGCTGCAATAGCGTAAAAGAAAAAATACAAAATAAAGCAGGCAGGCAAACTACAGCTGGGGCTCTTCCTAGAGAATAAATAGGATAGATAGTGAAGCAGAACTTGTTTCTTAAATTGGATGTTTATTTGGGATTTTACTGTAGCGCTGAACACAGGGGAGAGACCCATACGAGTTCAACGTGAATCAGAGGTGGCGAACCTTTTGAAGGACCTGCCACACTGAAGGGTTTGTTTATTCTCATTTGTACAGATTTTGTTCTCTGAGATGTACCTAAAAATCCTCATGATAGCTTGACCCCTTTTCTTCATTTGCGCCTGTTCTCTTTTTTTTAATTCTCCAAAACGTTGCCTTATTTCCTTAAAGGGAAGCAAGAGTATTTCTTAAGAAAAGTAAAGATTTTGCTAGCAACCGCAAAGCATATGCAGATAGATTTGTCTGGAAAAGAAGAATTCCACATATAATACAATATTGAATTTTCCATATTTATTTTTGTTCTTTATTGGAGAGAACACTGCAACGCTAAGTTCCAAATCATCATGAAAACCCAGAAATAGAACCCTAATTACATAGCCTGCTGATCAAGGCAATCATCTGGGTTTTGGGACACTTGTATACACGCTCCTTTCCAATTAGCACATTCCAGATGAGGTCCCAGTAGCTGGCCTGAAATCAGCTTGTCATAGATTCAGTAAACATTTTTCTGTGCAAAGGGGAAAACCTCAAGTAGTCGTGAGATAAGTAGATGATATCTTTGAATATCCTGTTAGTTATTACCTACTTGCTTAAGATGTACAGCGTGCAAGTCTTTAATCTGAATCTGAGATCGAAGGTGTCTATTTTCCCCTTTTTTGTTTGTTTGTTTTACAGAGGTTTATACTGTTGAGTCTAAATACAGAGATTTGACTGAAAAAATGCTATAATTTATGCTGTCATATGGTTGTGTTTCTTGATAATGCTCTCCATAATGTTTATCTAGTTCAGGTTTAATTTGACTTTTTCAACTTTTTGTAGTAGCTTTGTTCTGCATTAAAGATTTGACCAAAATCTTTACATGAATATGTTTGGCTTAAACAAATCACTTTCCTGGTAACTGTAGGAATGGACTTTTTTGTTGCAAAACCAGTGCTATATTAACCCTCTGTTTCTGTTAGAAAAGCACACACCAGAACATACTAGTTCCATAAATTAGAAACGTGGTCAGATTCATAAAGTAAGAAAACCAGTACCACAAGAAAACTTTCATTCCTGCTGTCTGATTTCAGGAAAGCCTGAAATTCACGGAAGCAAAAGGCTTGCAGCCGTGTCACAAGAACTATAGCTGGAAGGCTATGCCTTGCTATGGAAGAATTCAGAGAGAAGGGGGAAAAACCCATTCGTATTTAAGAAGTATGCTAACAGAATATACACATTTCCCATTTATCTGGAATAGCACATTTATTGGGCAAGGCAGAGAAGTGCCTACGTATTTTATTGCTGTGATTTAATTTTTCCTTTTTTTTTGTTTTCATCTCACTGCATAGGGTACATAAACCAGCTTTTCAAGAACAAAAGCAAATGAAAACTATGATTTTCCTTTTTCCGTCTGCCCCAAGTGTTCTTAAGCCAACAAATAAAAATATGACTAGACATAATTTTTAAATATAACTCCAGGTAAAACTTAAAACTAAAAAGAGTCATTTTTCAACCCACAAAGCCTTTGGGAGACTCAGGGAAATGAGTGAAGATTAAAAAAAAAATATGTAGGTATATATTTTTTTTTTTCTTTGTGATGACAGCTTCTGCCAAAAAGAGTTCAAGTTAGATTTGCCTGTCTCACTAAAATTCTCCTTTTCTGTTTTCCTGCATGTTACTAGTCCACAGTTTCTATCAGTCCATTAGTCTTTGTTTCATGGTAGTAATTATATGTCCAAGCTCTTCAGGAACGAGTGTGCATCAAACACAGTCGTACTCATGCTGTGGGTGAGTTAATTAAAGCACCAAGACATTCATGCTCAGCAATGNTAATTCAGATGGAGCTCTTGTCTGACAGCAGGACCTGGAGGAGCGTTACTGCCAAGCCATCTGGGGTGGAAATTCGGTAATGAGAGGACACTACTACACCGTTCCATCATCTGTGAAGATTTCCTGGAAATCGCAAGNCTCTGTTCTGAACCTAGACTACTAGTCATACAGCAAGTGGCTCCTTCGCCCACATCTGTTCGTCCTGTCTCATTAATGGTGAAGACAGCTGTCCCCATTATGCTTCAGTGGGGTGAAGTATAGTGAGAACAAAAGTCTGGAGACGACATTATGTGTAGGAAGGAAGGGCAGGAAGGTGTCCAGGAGCCTGGAATGGAGGTAATTCAGATGGA